>CANXYC013161573.1:0-30688 GCA_948193065.1 Aleurites moluccanus
TTTTCCCACCCTCCACACCGTTGTGGGTTTCAAACCCCCTTTACGGTTTTTTTTTTTTTTTTTTTTTTTTTTTTTTTTTTTTTTTTTTTTTTTAACAGATATTACAATTAAGACTCATTGATTATTTGAGAGTTGGATAAACTCTAGGGAAATTCTTTATCTTTTTCTTTTGTATTTTTTCAAGGGTTTGAGTGTGAGCTAAATAGGAAAAAACTTGTATAAGATTTGAATGTGATCCTATGAAAACACTTATAAAGGTTTGAGTGTAAGCCAAAACACTTGAGTTTGATATTGCACCCGTAAAAGGATCGGAGTAAAATACTCAAGTGTGATCTTGAGAAATGGACGTAGGCAAGGGTTTGCTGAACTACTATAAATCTTGAGTTTGATTATCTCTTCCTTACACTCTTTATATTTTACTTATTTATACATGCATATACATTCATTGTTGAATTGGTTTATTTGCTTTCACTATTTTAATTTGTGATTAATTTCTTATTTTGTCAAACAACCAATTCACCCCCCTCTTGGTTGCAAAAGGGACTTTACAATTGATATCAGAACTTTGTTTCCATATTTTAAAGATTTAACCATCTTGGAACAAAGATCAAATGGCAAGCCACAGAGCGAGTTTTGTTAAAGGAAGTTCAACCGTGAGACCACCAATTTTCGATGGCACCGACTATTTCTATTGGAAGAATAGGATGGAAATATTTATGGATAGTGATGGTATCGACCAATGGGATGTGGTTGAAGAAGGATATGTCATTCCTACTAAAATTATGAATGGCATTGAGGTGAAAAAGCCCAAGACCGAATGGACAACCACCGAAAAAAAGGCCAATGGGAGAAATGCAAGAGCAATGCACACTCTATATTTTACATTGAGTAGAGAAGAGTATGAAAAAGTCTCCCATTATAATTCGGCCAAGCAAATTTGGGACATCTTGGAAAACACTCATGAAGTTAGCAAGGATAGAGTTGCTAATTTATGATTCATGGCAATTGAGGATGATGCACCTTTAAATGAGGTAAATATTTCAAACTCTTCTAATGATGATGATGATGCTATGCTTTTATTAGAGACATTACTTTCAAAGTATCAAAAATTATAAATTAAATATGATAAATTGAAAATTACTTTCAAAATTATGGATGCTTGTGATGGTTTTAAAAATGAGATAGATGAATTAAATGCATCTAAAATTGAATTAGAGAATACCATCACCCAAAAGACTCATGAGCTAAATGAGATTATGCCTGAGAATGAAGCCTTAAAGGCTAAAATTGATTCTTATAATGAGTCTTTGGTTATTCTTGCAATGGCAAAGACAAACTAAATGAGGTTCTTAAATCTCAAAGTGTTGAGTCATCCACATCTGAGACCAATGCATATTGCTCCATATCACAATTGCCTTGTGTGCCTCCTCTTAGGGTCATTAGACCTAAGAATATTGTGACCAAGGCAAAGGGTAAAAGAAGACTCTTATTTGCATGCACTAGACCTTATTTTAATAATAATGTGTAATTTTTTATTGTGGTAAATTTGGCCACAAATATCATAAATGCCATGTTAGAAAAATCCATCTAGGATATAACTTTATAAATGCTCCTTTTGCTAACCCCCAAGGACCCAAAAAAAAAATGGGTACCAAAAATTCATTCTTCTAACTCTTATGTGCAGAAATTTGTAAGGAAGAATGATGGAGCAAAGAGGGTCTATCTTCCCCCATATAGAAGATATGGTGCAAACAAAGTTCATGCTTATAAAGCATATGAGAGGGCATATAGGCCATGCACCAAAGGATATGAGGCTTTCAACAATTGGAAAAGCTTATATGAGAGAAGGCACTACCAATGGAGTAATGGTAGCAAGCCTCAATGGACGAGAGCTTGGTAAAGATAAGTATACCTCCAACCCCTTTTGCAATTCAAATAATAAGTATGCTTTGAAATTGATTGAATTGCATATTTGAATATGTTTGAATGTTTCATTTCATATCATGCTTGAATATGTTTGTTGCATTCATTCAATGAGAAAAGGGGAGAAGATTTTTAAAATTTTTTTTTTTTGTCTCTCATTGATGATTGTTGCTTTGATGATCCCTTTAGCACTCCTTGAATGTTTTTGATTAATTAAGGGGGAGAAGTTTTTATAACTTCAATTGGTATCAATTTTTATGATGTCATTTCATTTAGTTTTTCTCTAGTATTTCAATTTGTATAAATTATTTTTTAAAGGGGGAGAACTTAATCTTTTTAATGATATCAAAAAGGGAGAGAAGTTTGTATAAGTGTTTGTACTTCATTAGTATTTATTTATATGAGATATTTTGTTTAAGTATTTGAACACTTGTATGCATAATTTTGTTATAATAAGAAAGGGAAACATTGTTGGCCTTTGGGTTTGATGTTAATTTTGATGGTAACAAAACAATATAAATGTGTTATTTGAGTTAACAATTTTGTTGAGTCTGTTAAGGCATGAAAAATCATGACCATTGCTCAAATATAGGTTAAACATATAAGGCTTAATGGAGTGCACTTGCACAGAGTCCAAATTGATGCCAAATTCTGTATAAATTGGGAGATATTAGTAGGACAAACCATATATGGATGTCTAGTTTTAGAAACAAAAATTGGATTAAGCATTGGACATTGGAAAATGAAGATATATTTTTGAAGGAATTATGCTCAAATTGACAGACTAGGACAGAATAGATGGGACAAATTAAAAATATTGCTGGGAATTATAGAAGAATAATTTGCACATGAAATTACACATGATTGAAGTCTGGATATCTAGTTTCATATGGAAAAAGAATTAAGTGATTTCGAGTTCTATAGAAAGAGAAATTGAAAAATTAGTGAAGCATGCTCAAACTGTCTTTTAAATTTGAGCAAGAAAATATTATGATTTTTCAAGATATGAAGATAGATTATTTTGGAGTTGAGTTAAACTAAAAAGTTGTATTAGACATCTCAAAATTTCTAACAAAAAAAAATAGTGTATGATTTGGAATTGTATAACTTGAGATATGAAGAAAACAAGTCGCGGGTGTGACACCAGTAGTCGCGGGCATGACGTTTCTTCAAAAAAGTCTAGTAGCAAAATGCCACTTTAGTTGCGGGCGAGACCCCTGCAACTCTGACATAAAATATAGCCATTGGAAAGGGTTCTAACTGATATATTTTGGATCCTAATGGTCATATTTGGTGTTGGGCTATAAATACAAGTTGTTTTAAAGCTTAAGCAGGTTAGAAAACAAGAGAATAACAATTGAAATCATTGAATTAAGATTTTACATTAAAATCATTCTTGAATATGGCTTAGAGAGCCTATATTTATAAAGCATCAATTTGTAAGCTTTAAATTGTAAAATCCTTGAGTTCATTAAGACTCATTGGTTATTTGATAGTTGGGTAAACTCTAGGAAAATTCTTCTCTTCTTCTTTTGTATTTTTTCAAGGGTTTGAGTGTGAGCCAAATAGGAAAACACTTTTATAATGTTTGAGTGTGATCCCTTGAAAATACTTGTAAAGATTTAAGTATGAGCCTAAACACTTGGGTTTGATCTTGTACCCATAAAAGGATCGAAGTAAAATACTCAAGTATGATCTTGAGGAGTGCAGGTAGGCAAGGGTTTGCCAAACCACTATAAATCTTGTGTTTAATTTTCTCTTCCCTACACTCTTTAAATTTTACTCATTTATACATGCATATACATTCATTGTTGAATTGGTTTATTTGCTTCCACTATTTTAATTTGTGATTAATTTATTATTTTTTCAAATAACTAATTCACCCCTCTCTACATTGCCAAAGGGACTTTACAAACTCCAAAGGCAAAATCATCGGTATCGGCTCAATCGACAATGGTGATGTATCTCTATCCAAAGTTTTATTTGTTGATAATTTGAAACATAATCTTCTTAGTATTAGTCAATTATGTGATAAAGGATATAAAGTGATTTTTAAATCTCTTGCATGTAAAGTAGTAGACATCAAAATAAATAAGATAGTTTTCATAGGTTATCGCCAAGGGAATGTATATTATATAGACCTAAATAATGCATCTCAAGTAAATATTTGTTTATTTGTATCCAAAAATAAGAACATGTCCATAGAAGACTTGGACATGCTAGTATGGATGTAATTTCAAAACTTTCTAAAAAGGATTTAGTCAAAGGTTTACCAAAGTTAATTTTCAAAAGGGAAATTTTTTGTGATGCATATGCTAAAGACAAACACTTTAGAAGTTTTTTTAAACCAAAAAATGTTGTTTCAACTTCTAGACCTTTACAACTTTTGCATATTGATCTTTTTGGTCCAACTAGAACCACAAGTCTTAGTGGAAAATATTATCGTCTTATTTGTATCGATGACTATTCTAGATTCACTTAGGTGCTTTTTCTTGCTCATAAACATGATGCATTTCATGCTTTAATACCTCTTTTGAAATCTTTATAAACTCAAAAAGGATGTTCTATTTCTAGTATTAGGAGTGATCATATAAAAGAGTTTGAAAATTCAGATTTTGAAGATTATTTTAAAGAGCATGACATATCTCATAACTTTTCAGCTCGTAGGACTCCTCAACAAAATGGTGTTGTTGAAAGGAAGAATAGGTCTTTAGTTGAAATGGCAAGAAGAAAGCTTTGTGAAAATAACTTGCCTAAATACTTTTGGGCTGAAGCTATTAGCACTTCATGCTGCATTTTAAATAGAGCTATGATTAGTCCAATCCTTAAAAAGACCTCATACGAGTTGTGGAAAGGAAAAAAATCTAATGTTGCATATTTTCATTCATTTGGGTGTAAATGCTTCGTTCTGAATAATGACAAAGATAACTTAAGAAAATTCAATGCCAAATCAGATGAAGCTATATTTCTTGGATATTCCATGCATTCCAAAGCCTATCGGGTCTTTAACAAAAGAACTCTTTTAGTTGAAGAATCCGTACATGTTATGTTTGATGAGTTCCCTTCTAAGGATGTTGACAGGAATAAAGAAGACAAAAGCATAGAAGAAATGATGGAAGACTTATCCTTAGAGAAACATGATGAGCATAGCATGGATTTTGGAAAGTACTCCAAAGAAAATGAAGAAATTGACTTAATTGAGTCCACTCATCAACACAAAGAACCACATCAGCCAAGAGTGAGAAATGAAATTAAGGACACTCAAATTATTGGTGATCCACTTCAAGGAGTGAGGGCAAGATCAAAAGTCCACAACACTTGTAAGTACGTTGCATTTCTCTCACAAGTTGAGCCAAAGAACATCAAGGATGCACTTGAAGATAATCAATGGATAATTGCCATGCAAGAAGAGCTAAATCAATTTGAAAGAAGCAAGGTTTGGACGTTAGTTCCTAGACCTCAAGATCATCCAGTAATTGGTACAAAATAGGTATTTCACAACAAATTAGACGAATCCGGAATAGTGGAAAGAAATAAGGCAAGGCTAGTTGCTCAAGGATACTCTCAAGAGTAAGGTACTGACTTCGATGAAACTTATGCTCTCGTAGCTAGATTAAAAGCAATTAGAATGCTACTTGATTATGCATGCTACACAAATTTTAAATTATTTCAAATGGATGTTAAAAGTGCATTTTTAAATGGTTTTATTCAAGAGAAAGTGTATGTTGAACAACCTTCTAGCTTTGAGCATGAAAAATTTTCAAACTATGTTTTTAAATTATCTAAAGTTTTGTATGATTTAAAACAAGCTCCAAGAGCTTGGTATGAGAGGTTGAGCAATTTTCTCCTTGAAAATGGTTTTTTTAAGAAAAAATTTGATACAACCCTTTTTATTAAGCATGAGAAGCAAGAAATTTTAATTATTCAAATATATGTTGATGATATCATTTTCGATGCTACTAATGAAAAGCTTTGCAAGAATTTTTCTAAGCCAATGCAAGGTGAATTTGAAATGAGCATGATGGGGGAACTCAATTTCTTCTTAGGTTTACAAATTAAGCAATTAGAGCATGGAACATTGATCAATCAATCCAAGTACACCAAGGAGTTACTAAAAAGATTTGGCATGGACAAAACCAAACCTCAACCTACTCCTATGAGAATCTCAATTAAGATGGAGATTGATGATAAAGGTAAAAGTGTTGATTCTAAACTTTATAGAAGTATGATAGGATCATTACTTTATTTTACTGCATCTAGACCTGACAAATTATTTAGTGTTTACATGTGTGCACATTTTCAATCTAATCCTAAGGAATCACATATAGCTGGAGTAAAAAGAATTATGAGATACCTTATGGATACACCAAATTTAGGTTTGTGGTATCCAAAAGGATCCTTATTTGATCTATATGGATACTCTGATGCAGATTATGGTAGTTATAGAATAGATAGAAAAAGTACAAGTGACATTTGTCAATTTTTATTAAATATGTTAGTATCATGGTTTTCTAAAAAGCAAAATTCAGTTGCACTATCAACCATGAAAGCAGAGTATGTAGCAACCGCAAGTTGTTGTACTCAACTTTTATGGATGAGAACTCAACTAGAAGATTTTGGACATTCATTTAATTGCATTCCCATAAAATGTGAAAATACTAGTGCAATAAATCTTTCTAAAAATCTAATTCATCACTCATGCACTAAGCATATAGATATTAGATATCATTTTCTTAGGAATCATGTTAGCAAAGGTCATATTAATTTTGAATATGTAGATACTAAAAAACAGCTTGCTGATATATTCACAAAACTCTTGGATAAAGAAGCATTTTATTTTATTAGAAGAGAATTAGGTATGATTGATACCTTTCAGGTATGAATTTTGGCTTGCTCTTAATTAGATATAATTGATCACAATGATTTGTGATGATATTGCATGATTTATAAGCAATTATAATAATTTGTGTTTCTATGACAAATTGAGACCTAAGTGAGAGATTTTTATAAATTCCCATCACTTTAACCTCAATTTACATAAATTTTCTTGTTAAAAGTGTGAATTATATTCATGAGCATATGAAAGCATAAAATCAAAAGCTCAATTTGCCTTTATTTTAAAAAACTACCTTAATCTTGCCTTTCACGCCCGTTAATCAATTTAATACCTGTGACACATTGTCACATCCGTTAAAAATATTTAACGCCCCTGAAGAATCGTTATGTATTTTTTTTAAATCTTGTGCTTATCTTTCACGACTATAAATGTTTGTCACGCCCGTGAAGATGTGAGTATTTAAAAAGCTCGCGTTCGTAACTGTTCATTTCTATTTCAAAATTCAGAATTCCTTTTCACTTTTTCTCAAATTTTCTCTCAAATCTTTCAATACTCCAACTCACTCTCTCTCATTTTCTTCAACTCTTTCATCATAAATCTTCATTATATCTTCCTTAAACCTTAAAACTATGGTGAAAACTAAGAATGTGGGTGGTAGAAGGAAAGGAAAGGGTCCAAATTTGGGTGAAGCATCCCAAGCGCGGGAATAACCAGTTAAGCTATCTTATGGTCTCTCTTTCACTTCTCAACATCACCTTGACAGATTTTCATTACTTAAACACCAAGGAAACCCGGTATGTGGTCGAAGCATTCATTTTATTTATTTAGGTATGATTTGTTTGAAAGAGTCTGTCACTACTTACTGCATAGCTTTATTTAGAGATAGACACTTTGCTTAATATTCATCGAACTTACACTTAGAGCTAGTGTATGAATTCTTCACCACACTTCTTGTGAGTCCCACAGGTGATATGACATTCAGGCTAGGTAAAACAAACCGTTCATTATCTTATGATGCTTTAGGTGGTTTGTTTAAGCTTAAGCTTAGTGGAGTTTGCCGAATTTCAGATCATTGGGATCCTTTCCTGGTTTGGGAAGTATTGACTAGCTCTGCTTAGTATGATGTTCGGACTACAAAATCTTCAAAGATTCATTACCCGACTCTCCGAATTATACATCAGTTCCTCACCTATTTAGTTTTTGCTAAAGGAGATAACAATGGAGTTGTCAGTAGCAAGGAGCTATTTCTTTTGGACTGTTTGCGACAAGGAATCATTGTGGATGTTGCTAGATGGTTTGTGGATTCATTTAAGGACATGAGCACAAAATACAAAGGAAAACTACTTCGTGGTATGTATGTGACTCGGATTGCAAATCACTTTGAGATTCTTTATAATCCGGAATTCAAAGTTCCCATCACTCCTAAGGATCATCTAGATATATCAACTTTTCGCGATATGAGAATTGCGAAAAAAGGCTGGTGATGGATGGGTCTTAGCTATTACTGATGGGGATGATCAAGATGATGAGACAGATAATGAGCTTGCTACTATGTTTGATGAGCTATTCCAAAAAAGACCTCGCAATCCTCCTTTTGCAGCACCACCGACAAGTTCTCAGCCATCCTCTTCAGCTGATTCCTTTCAGAGTCAAGTGTTGGTACATTTGGCTAGGCTCAACACTAGACTTGACTCTTTGGAAATCAGAGTTGCTTCTCGACTGGACAAACTTGAAGTAAATCAACAAGAGCTACAAAAATTCGTAGATAGTCTTCGAAGTGCTTTATCACTTGGAAGTACCCCTCCACCTGATGACTCCTCCGTTCCTCCTTCATCTTAGTTGTTCTTTTCTTTTTTAGCTAAGCTTTTGTTTTTGTGCTCATATTTTATCATGTTTATGTTCATAGTAATGACACATTTCTCATTTTGATATTTATATAATACTTCCTGTTTATGCAATTTCAGCTTCTTATATTAAATGAGTTATTTTCTTATGAAAACCTTTTTGATTATTGACAAAAAGGGGGAGAAATATTGAATGCTATTGATGAATGCTATTGATGATATTGTTTAACTAAATTAAAGGGGAATTTTTAACTCAAGGGGAGTATTTAATTGAATTATATTTTTAACTTAGGGGGGAGTATTTAATTGAATTATTTATACTCTCAACACATTATTTTATCATCATAAAAAAGGGGGAGATTGTTGTCTCTATATTGATTTTGATGATGTAATTGAAATCCAAAATAAAAGTGTTAATCAATATAAATGATTATTTAACTTGTGTTTTCACACCCGTGAATAAGATCAAGGCAACATAGAAAATTTACTCAAAAAGGATCTTCAAGCCCGTGAATAAAAGTTCACGACTGTGAAAGAGTTTCACGCCCGTGAAACTGATTCATGCTCGTGATTATTTTAAGAATGGTTTTTGCTCAAAGACACTGAAAGAATTTTCAAGATTGTGAAAAACTATTCACGTCCGTGAACTATTTTCATGCCAGTGATAGTTATTCATGCCTATGGATGATTCAAATTTGAGCAGAAGACTTTAAGGCCTTGAGTTTTGATTCAAGGCCGTGAAGACTCATATTCAGGATAGTGAATAGTGGTAACACCTATGAATCGATAGTTGCCTGTCAACGTCAAAGATGATTTGTTTTAAATATAGCCGTTGGAAAAAGATTTGGAGGCAAATCTTGCTTTAAATGTAACCAGAATAGTCACATTTAATGATCATTCATTGAAGGCTATAAATACATGAAGATTTGAAATTCTAACAAGAAGTAAAGCATATATCTAAAGTGAAAATCAAATCATTAATTCATACTTTGTTTTCTAAACTCTTTAAGCTTTAATTCTTATTTTTAAAGTTCTTACTAGCTTTTGCTAGTCTTAGCTATTCATACTTCATTGTATACCATTGGAATAGCTTTGTATAAGTTTAGAAAGACTTAAAAATCTCTATCTCTGTTATTGAGAGTAAAAATCTGAGTTGTAACTCTGTGTATATAAGGTGAAATCCCCGAAAATCTATTGTAATTGATTTGGGTGGTGCACCCGGTTCTAGTGGAATCTCAATATCGGGTTGATATTAAGAGAAGTAGACGTAGGAGAAGGAATTTGGCTCTAAACCACAATAAATTGGTTGAACTCTCTTAACCTTTATCTTTTATTATTGTTTGTTATTTAAAATGAACATATCTATTACATATTAGTTGTGTATTTTCTTTTAAATTTTTTAAACTCCTTTTCACTCTCCTCTTGGAGTATTGCCATAGTAGTATTCATAGAAAAAATTATTTATGGGGGCTTTATGTCATATAGCAATTTTTCTTTGTTTATTATTTTATGTTATAACATAGATATATGTTATTTGTTTTGTGTTATTGAATATAATATAGTTAAGTGAAATCATTTACTAATAAAGCGTATAAAAATATCTTGTCGCATCTCCACTTTTGGAATGTGACGGTTATAGGGCATAGAGAAGCATAAGGTTACATATAACTCATAGAATCCAATTTACCATAATTTACAGAAAATTTGTCAGAGTCTCCTTTGTATTTTTTACCCTATTTCCGATTCGAAACCGGGTCTTTCAAAATTACCCATCCTGCAAGAAAATTACACTCCCAATAATTTCTAGTTATACCCTCAACTCCACCATTTTAATATCATCCAACACTTCAATAAAAAATATCAGAACAATAAATATCATTCATTTTATATTTCAGATAATATCAGTTATATATATTTTACAGTCATTATTTAATAGTAATATTATCAGTATTTTTAATATACAATAACATTACTAAAACTATCCAAAAATCCCACGGAGCACTAAAAAAAAAAAAACCATTGATAAGCTCTTTATATAGATAAAGGGGGTTCCCAACTGAAGAAGAAATACTGAAACCGCAACTATCTATCTCGTCCCTGAAAAACAGTAATAAACACAGAGTGATAAATAATTCTCAGTGAGATACATATATATTACCTTTCTTGTGAGGCTAGGTAGGCTCATAAGGAAGGTCAATTTTATAATAGATAATCAATAAAAGCAAAAGCAAATAAAATATAATTTATCATAACCATTAGAGTGAACAATGGATAGGTATGTCAAAAATACTATGGTTATAAACAAGAGCAATAAATGAAATAAATTATCCAAAGATAACCGGTCAAAAGATACATTGCAAGAAATATAACAAATAATCATATAAGGTTCAGTATACAAAGGTTCAATTCAGAATAATGACCGATAAGAAAAATTCAGTAATAAATGTGCAGAGGCTACAAACTGGTAGCATGCCAATCAGTACAGTCATATGGTTGATCAGACCGTATGGTTAGGATTTTACCCTCTCTTAATTAGGGTCAGTATAAAATATTGTGCACAATGCCCAAAATATATATAAGTCTACTCTACCGAGTGAGTAGTTTTGTCATTGATAATCAGTAGGAGTTCAAATAATAATGTCAATAAATTCAGATATCAAAAAGTAATATGTAATAAAAATAATTAATCAATTAAATTATCAACTAAGATAACAAAACAAGTTAAAACTTGTGAAGGAAAGCTCGGTTACAAGTTAAAGTTTATATTCTAATGACTACAATTTTCTCAATTATGCAACTTAATATGGTTTTAAGGTAGCAATCAAAGGTCAAGAACAATTATGTTAAAATCAATTACAAAGAATAAATTATACACAATTAAATATACAAGGTATTTCAATGAGTTAGCAATTTTAACAATACTTAAAGGTCTTAAGAATGAAATTAATGGACATTTAGAAACAATAAAAAGAAATAAATTCATAATGTAGGTTTGGTCAATCAAAGATTCAAAGCTTGAAATTTCAATTAAATCATTTAGGCACAATTCAAGCAAAGTAATATATATGTACTCACCTTTAAATCAAAATTCCAAAAAGTCTTCCTTTTTTCCTTTAGCCTAAATAAAAAGAATTATACAAGGTTTCATCCTCTTTATCCTTTCTCTTGTTAGCTACAAAATTAATTAATATGGGTTTAATACTTAATCAACTTGAAAGTATCAAATTAAACTCTTAATTTTATCTTATAATGTACCTTGATAACCCCACTTGATTTATTCATTTCTCTAGCTACAGATATCCAATTGTCCCAATTCTTTTTTTTTTTTTTAATTAAACTAGACATCTGAATTTATAATATATCCAAAGATCATATTTTTCTAAGAACTACTTAATTTATAGTGGAATTTCTAAGCTTGTTTTGTATCCTTCATTCTGTTCTGTAAATTTCATCTGGGTAATCACCACTGTTTTGTTTTTAACTCAGTATGTAGATATCTAAATACTATTCTGTTTTCAAAAAATTTAGCTAAGACATAAGGGAATATTTTCATATTTTGATTTTTTTCTTGAATCTGACCTTGAAGTCTTTAAAATTACATAACTCATTAGAGTTTCTTAGTGGAAATCCTAACCCGAGCTAGCCTTATTCAGTAACCTATATCTCTAAATACATTATGAATTTGACAAAACTTCCTTCTACAATATAATCTAGACATATATATATATATATTTATAACTTTCATGTTTTCTATTTTATTAAATTTTGCCCCTAATCCTATAAAAATTAAGACACAACATTATGTTATATACTCTTCAGGTTTAGTTCCTTTACTCTAACCTAACATTTTATGTTTCACAATTTCTTTACTAAATTAATCTATTCATTTTTATTAATTAATCTACTAATTTCAGATCATATAACTGTAATTCATACTCTGTTTAATTAATTAAAATTAAACAAATAATTATTTGAGTAAATTTTGAATTTTTTTCCCTTAGATGTAACTTGAAGAACTTCTTCAATTCTACTTCACTACTACAATTTCAATCACCAAAGCAAGTTTACCAAATGATGAAAATAGCTTTTCCTAAACTTAATCTAAAGAAATTTGGAGAGAAAGATGAAGGGAAAAGAAGAAAGGGAGAGGGAGCTTATCACAAATTTTTTTTCGTCTTCTTTTCTTTTTATAGAATTTTAATTAATTCTATGACCAATAATTATTTTAATAATTATTTTTTAGCACAAATATTTCTTAATTTATGATGTCACCTTGCTTATATAATAATTCCCTTCATTTTTTCATTTAATAATTTTTATGGTGAATAAATTGCTAAGTTGCATAATTTGAATTTATAAAATAAAAAAAAAATAATATTTTTTTATCTAAAACTCTCCAAATGGTTGGCTCTCTTTGAGTCAAAATATTGACTTTGGATGCTAATCTTTGATTAATTAGACTTAATTAAGTTTGGACTTACTAATTATTACAAACTTGTCATTTTTCCTAAGTTCATCTTTTTTACCTATCTTCCATTTTATCTTTAGACACTTTCTTAAATCCATTTTTACTTGGGATTATTTTTAATTTACTTCTTAATGTCTTATGATGATGTGGGAAAAATAATTTTTGAAATCGGAGTTCTATAAAATTTATTAAAAATAAAAGACTATGAAATACACAGATTAGGTATCTCACCTAAGGTTACTTCCTTATTTCCACTAATTCATTAGTTAATTTAAACTATTTTAATTTCAAATTAATTTTTCTATATTATCTTATCATCTAATCCCTCTTTCAATTTCATTATAAGAATTTTTGAAATTTTTTAATAATTTCACTACCGAATAGCTATCCATTCTGAAATTTCCTAAGTCCCCTTAAGCAAAATATTAGATATTACATATCTAATTTTTTTTTTTTGTATAAATAAAAAATAATTTAAATTATAACTATAGTTAAAGTAAATGAAGAAGAAAAAAATGGCGATGATGATGGGACATAAATCACTATTATTTAATTTTTTTTTTAACAAGTTGATATTCTAATTAGTTTTATTCTCTTTCTAATATATTATATAAGTAGTTTATGAGTTGATTTTTTTTATTTTATTTAAGTAAATTAATATCTTTAATTAGTATATTTTAATGATCATTATATCAACTAAATTAGAAAAATAAATAATTATAAACTGTAACCTAAACAAATTTTCAATTTTCAATTATTGTAATTAATTAATAAAATTTGTATCATAAAGCACCTATTTATAATATATATTTATGAAGTTCCTTTCATGTATATGCAACTGTATAAGGAGAACTTTACAAGTAATTGATATAATTGCTATATTTTTCAAAAGAATATTGAATTTCATAATAAATTTATAAATGCTCTTAACTTTGTTTATTTTTTTATATTTGAAATAGAGAGTAACGCCCGTTATAAATGCATAACGCCTGTTACTCAAAGAATTCAAATTACAAAATTCATATAGAGAGACAATTTCAAGCTTGTTATAAATGGTCACATAATTGTTCATGAACGTTATAAGTTGGTCAAACCTGTTACAAGGCATAAAGTAATGCTCATTATAAAATATAATGTTTGTTACTCATGGTATAATCAATTTTGAGAATTAATATAAAGAGATTTTTTCAAGACCATTACAGGATGTCAAGCCCGTTACAAGTATGGCGTAATGCCTATTACGGATTATTAACATCCGTTATTGATAGTTGGATTGTTACATCAAATGGATCTGCAAAAATTTATAATCGTTGAAGTTAATGCAACAAAAAAAGTCATATTTATTCACTAAGAGTTGAAAGCTATAAATACTTGAAGTTTTGAAGATAAAACAACTTTTGTAAAGCTCATTTAAGTTAAAACAAAAGCTCTATTGTGTTATAATTATTTTATTGTTGTTTTAAACACTTTGTTCATAATTTTCATTTGTCTTGTATTCAAACTAGCTTGTGATAACTATTGCTATTTGTACTTAATCTCATATCTTTGAAATAGCTTGCATTAAAGTCTTAGAGAGACTTGCAAATCTGTAACTCTTATTGTTAGAGTGATTATTGGGTGGTATCTCATTGTAAAAGAGCAAAATTTCAAACAAACTATTTGTAAAAGACTTGGATTATGAATATGTGGATAGTGAAACCTCAATTTTGATTTGATATTGAGAGAAGTGGACGTAAAAAAAGCGATTGTGCTCTGTACCACTATAAATTAGATAAACTTTCTCTATTTCTATCTTAATTGCTTTATTTATTGGTTTTGTCATTAATATTGCATATAGTTTGTATATTTACATTAAAAATATTTTAACTCTTATTCACCCCTCTAAGAATATTGTCATAATAGGATATCAAAATATTTTATCCAATTATTTTTCTTCTATATTATAATAGTTATTAACATACTTTTATGATTTTATATTTTTAGAAGTGTTAAAATACAAATAATAAAAGATATTATGAACATGTGACTCTGTACCTCTAAGACATTTACCTGCTTATAACTAGTCTAGGAGTAAAAGTCAAGCTTTTCATAAAACGTTTAGACTTTTGCATACTTTGGTTACCTGCCTATAACTAGACTTGTCTAGGAGTAAGAGTCAAGCTTTTCATAAAACATTTAGACTTTTGCATATTTGGAAAAAACCCTCTAGACATTTGAAATCAAGAACGGATGAAAACGAAACCCCGAGAAACCAAAATGGGCCAAAAACAAACCAAGAATCAAAGAAGTGGCTGAGATGCCCAACCACAAGTAGACATGACCACGGTTCGGTTCCAAATCAGAATCAAATCAAAATCAAACCGGATTAAACTAAAATTGAACCACATTAAACAAAAACCGTTTTCAAACCATAATCGAACCGTGACTCTAATGTTCGTTTTTGGTTCTCATAATTTCCAAATCAAACCAAAATAGGCAGTTCAGTTCGGTTCAGAACCATGGATAAATTTATTATATATTCTAAGTATTTGACATTGATTTGATGTTTGATGGACTTGGCGCATGCAAGCCTATTGGCTATTGCTTGAAGAATTGAATTTGGGCAAGATGACCAATGACCACTTTATAGCATTAGCTTGTACTTATAATATGTGTGTGTGTGTGTGTGTATATATATGTATTCTTTTATTTTCTTTTTGTTATTTTTTTTAGTTTTTAATTATTTGCCTTTCAGAATTCAAATGGCTTGACACTTGATATTTGAAACGTCCACCTTTTTACTTCTACATATATACATGCTTTTTTTTTTAGTTTCTAATTACAAGAATAACCTAAACAACAGTAATAAACGGCTAGTTTTTAAGGGTATTTTGAGAAAAAAAAAATATTTATGAGATGTCTATAAATACTAACATTTATTCATTATTTTTCTTTATAAAATCTCAATTTCTCTCAATCTTTATTATTCTCTTTCAAATTTAATCTCTCAATTAACATTTTAATTTTCAATTAGTTTCAAACTCAATAAAATTTTTATTATCTGCCTAATTATTGTAATTTTTACTTAATAATTCTATTATTAGTATTAATTCTATTACTTAAATTTTTTTATATCCATGGCAAATAGAAATACAAATATCAATAAAGACAAGGGATTAATTGGTGAATCAACAAATTTCCACCAATTTCATGAAGATTGGGAATTTGATATTGATATTGATGATCAATTCAATATACATTCTGTTGGGGAACATATATCTACACAAAAAAGTTTTCAAGTAGATCAAGAAAAACTTACAAATATTGAAACTAAGAATTTTAAATCTGACATATTTAGGATTCATTTTAAGAAAATGAAGAATGATGATAACTCATTCAAGGTAACGTGTAATTATTGTGATCAAAATTTTAAATTTAATACAGGTGGTGGATATGGAACATTCAAGAAACACATTGAAAATAAACATCCAACCCAAGCAGGTATTGACAATAAACAAAAACAAATTATAAGGTACACAAATTCTAATTCTGTTCAATTATTCAATTATAATGAAGTAAAATATAAAGAAAATTTGGCTAAATATGTTGCTGTTGATCATTTATCTTTTAGTTTTGATGAAAAATTAGGTTTTAATAAATTTATTCAAAATGCATGTGTTTCTCAAGTAAAACTTATTCTTAGAACTACTCTAACACGTGTAGTTCATAAACTTTATAAGAAAGAAAAACAAGATTTATAATTTTTTTTAAAAAACTTTAATGGACGTGTGCATATCGGTAGTGATATTTGAAGTGATAATTGGCAATCTCATTCATATATGGGTATAACATGTCATTGGATAGATAATAATTGAAATATTCAAAAAAAAAATTGCATTTAGAATTTTTAATGAAAGACATATTGCTGATAATATTTATAGATTAATTTCTAAAATTTTAGAAGAATATTATTTAGTTTATAAAAAAATTTTCAATTGGTTTTGATAATGTTGCAGCAAATACGGCTTTAATAGGTGAATTAAAAAGAATTTATCAACCTACTTTTGGTGGAAATTTTTTTCATATTAGATATGTTTGTCATGTTTTAAATTTATGTGTGCAAAATGGTTCTTGAACTTTTTCTTCATCCAATAAGGAAAGCTATTTCATTTTTATGAACATATTCTCAAGTAATAAAAGAGTGGGAAAATTTTTATAGAATAAATAATAAAATAGTAAAAAGATTTTCAAAAAATGTTCCTACTTGTTGGAATTCTACCTATGAGTTGTTAAATGCATCATATAAATATAGAGATTTATTATGTACATTTATTTCAAATAATATTTCACAAGTTACTTTATACCCACAACAATGGGTTATTTGCAAAAAAAAAAATTAGATATTCTAAAAGTTTTTAATGATGCTACTTATACTTTGTCTGGTGGATATTATCCTACTACTCATTTATTAATTGTGCAATATGTTGATATTGTTGGAGTTTTTGAAGAAAATGAAAATGATGAAGATTTAAAATTTATTATTGAATCAATGAAATCTAAATGGCTAAATTATTTTATGAACATTCCACAAATTTATTTAGTTGCTTATGTTTTTTATCCACGTTGTAAATTAGATAATATACATGATTATTTGCATGCTTATTATGATTCTCTTCATTTATTTGATCGTGTAGATATCATATCAATAATAAATGATATTAAAAAAATTAGTATATACTATGTATGAAGAATTTTCTAATACTTATAGTGGATAAGTTACCCCTCAAGTTTCTCAAATTAATAGTATTACTAGTCAAATGGACAATTCAATTAAATTGAATAGAGGAGATCAAATATTATTTCATAGGCAAAAAAAAAAAAAACAAAGAGGGGGAACTATTTCCGAAATTGAAAGTTATTTAACAGTTGACTTTGAGTGTGATGATAGTGCAAATTTCACAATATTGAATTGGTGGAAAAAAACATTCAAATCAATACCCAATTCTTTCTCTAACTCCTAAACAAATTTTAGCAACCCCTTATTCAACTGTTGCAGTAGAACAAATATTTAGTGCTGGAGATAACATTTTGGATGGAACTCGTTCAAGAATGAATCCTGAATCAGTAGAGGCTCAAGCTTGTCTTGATGATTGGACCAAAGCTAAATATAGAGAACAAGAGGTAGTCCCTGATAATGAAAGAGAATTGTTTAAAATTTTGACAACCGATGGAGATACATCCGGAATTGGAAGATCATCTCCAAATGAATATAGCAATTAAGGAAAGTAGGAGGTCAATAATACTAAAATGTAAGAGAATTACATGGGTTTTGATTCTTTTATACTCCAAGAAGATATGTAGGCATTTAATTCATGAGAATTAAGTTCAAAGCTCCCCTCTCTCCTTTTTTTTTAATAAATTCGGTTCTAAACCGTATTGAAACCGTATCGAACTGAAATCGAAACCTAAATCAAAATAAAATTCGAAACTATCTCGAAACTGACAATTCCTAAACCAGACCAAAACCATCTTTCAAGGTTTCTGATTCCAGTTTACTTATTTTAAAAACTGGAACCGACAATTTTAGAACCGGAACCGGTAATTCCAGAATGCCTAACCACAAGGGTCTTTGCGGCAGCTTCGGAACCGTAAGCCCCCTCTGCAGTATCACAAGTCTGTTCCGCCTTTTTTTTTTTTTACTCTAATCCCACATTGAATTTTTAGGAGCTCTTCCTCCACTTTTTTTTCGATTCTGACCCTTTTTTTTGGGTTTAGTTATATTTGATTTTTAATTGCTCTTTTGAGCAAATTGGCAGCCAGTTCCAATTTAATCTATCCAACCAATGGGTCTAATCTAATTTTAACAACAATGCTTATTATCATTATTTTGAGACATATATGCATTTGCTCAAAGACTAAATGCAGTTGTGCCACTTTATTATATTAATATGTTGCTAAATAAGAGTAATTACAAAATTTTGTAAGAGTAACATTTCAATTCGAAGAGTTTATGACTACTTCCAAAATTGACTGACTGACGGAATTAAATTCCCTTCTTGTTTTTTATTTTGCCAATAATGTTTGCTTCTCATCGTTCTATTCTCTACTTCACTGCCAGAGTACATATAAACGACAATTTAGGAACCACAACACTTCGTAACTGCTATGCTCACATCTACCACTTGTTCGATGAATTTCCTCAAAGAGAGATCTACTCTCTGAATTCCCAACTCGCCTCTCTTTCTCGTAATGGCAACTTGCTGGTAACATGGGCTCTCTTTTGCCGCATGCATTTTGCTTGTCCTGAGTTTGATGCTTACACCTTCACTTCACACTGTGTTTTGTGCTTTTAAGGCTTGCACCTCTATCAAGGCTTTTCGACAAGGTAAGCAGGTTCATGGATTGGTGGTTGTGATGGGTCGTGACTTGGTGATTTTGGGTACTGCTCTTATTGATTTTTACTGTAGCATTGGGCATATTAGTGAAGCCATGAAAGCCTTTTTAAGTTTAAGTTGGAGAAAGGATAATGTGATGTGAAATTCTTTGATTGCTGGGTGTATTCAGAATAGGCGATATAAAGAGGCATTTTCGATGATGAGTATTATGAAACCAAATGTTGTTGCACTTACCAATGCTCTCGCAGCTTGCTCTGAGAATTCAGATTTGTGGATTGGGATGCAGATCCATTGTGTGGCAACACGTTATGGGTTTACTTCAGATACTCAATTATGCGACAAATTGATAGACACATGCAAAATGTGGAAAAATTTTGAATGCTAGGACATTGTTTGATGGGATTTGTCATAAAGATGTAATTTCTTGGACTAGCATGATTGATGCATATGGAAGGCATGGACATGGGCATGAAGCTTTGGAGCTATTCAATAAGATGGGACAGGAGGGAACTATGATCTCACCTAATTCTGTGACTTTTCTTGATGTTTTATCTGCATGTAGGCATTCGGGGTTGGTGGAAGAAGGCCTAGAACTTTTCAATTCGGTGAGGGAGAAATATGGTCTGGAACCAAGTGTGGAACATTATTCTTGCGTCATATATATCTTAGGCCGAGCTGGTCGAATAAAAGATGCATGGTGCCTTCTTCATGATATGGATAAAAACGGCGCTAGGCCTACAACTGCAATATGGGCATCACTGTTGAATGCTTGCAGTCTTAATATGGATGTTCCGAAGGGTGAGTTTGCTGCAAAGCAGCTCTTGGAATTAGAACCAAATAATCCTGGAAATTATGTGATGATTGGAAGGTGGGATTTGGTAGACAGCTTGAGAAGACATATGAGGCATAGAGTGCTGATTAAGGAGGCAGGGAGTAGTTGGGTTATGTTGCACATTGATCCAATCTTCACTGCAAATTTGAAATTTAGGGAGGGGTGTCTCAACTTCTGCATTTTTTATGAACCAAGTCATGAAAGATGCAACCAAGGAGAAGAACTCTGAGGTAGAGAGGTTGTTGAATTGGGAAGAGAATGAGAGAATACAAAGAGAAGTTTGTCAAGACGGAGGTTGTTGAATGGGAAGAGAATGAGAGAAGTCAAAGAGAAGTTTGTCAAGACGAGAGATTGAGAAGCGATCAAAAGAGGCTGTAAAAGGAAGAGAATCAGAGGAGACCGAAAGTGACACGATCTCCAACAGTATTTTAATGGATGTTAAATGGCAGCATCTGCGCTATCTGCAATCCAGGAAGAGATTGAAAGAGATTCTAAAGAAGGAAGAGAATCAGATGAGACTGAAAGTGACACAGTCTCCAATAGTATTTTAATGAATGTTAAATGGCAGCATCGGCGCTATCTGCAATCTCACTGAAGGTACAGGATCATTATAGTGGTTCAAGATGTAGATATTCCTCTGCTTATAAAGGTACCTGGTCTATTAGTTGTGTTCTATGGACTAGATTTCCTTTTTCCCCTAACTTCCCTTTGCCTTATACAAATATTTCTCCTTTTTTTCCTTATTTCTTGTAAACCATTTGCCCCTTACGCAAGGCTGTTCATACTATGGAGATAGATCTTGAAGGAGCTGAAGGTCAATCAACTCAGAGTTGTGAAGTTAAATTAGAGAGACACTGAAGAAAAGCTGAATGTGTGGTGGGAATTTCATTCCTTTATGGAATGGTCAGTTTTATTATTATTTTTTATTTTTTTATCAAGGATAGTAACGCTAATATCTTGGCCTTATTGCTGGCAAAAAGCCCCAGCAGAGATAAACATGCGCAATCTTCTTGCTCAAAGAGGAAGAAGAGAGAAATGTAACTAATTCGCTAAGAAATTTATCAAACACTTCCTCTCCATTGTTTTGAATAACATTTTTTCCTTACTTTCTTCATTCCACTTATGTTTGTAGAGATTTATCCAAAACTCTAGATGATAATTTTAAGAGGTGATCAAACGCAGAATAAGGGGACTTACTTTCATTCCTTCAACTTTGCAATACTTGTATTGCATTTTCATTGGCATGAATGTTTTTTTTGTTTTTCTTGTAGTACAACTATGCTGACTTGTAATTATGTACAGCATGATTATAGGAGTGATTTAGGAGATATGTATTATTTCCTCTTTAAGTTCTTTCCTAGTTTAAAGGTTGATTTATATATAAATGTCCCTATGTACAGATAATTTTAGTATGAATGAAATACAAAGCTCTTTATTCTTTGTTCTCAACATGGTATCAAAGCTATTGCTTCTAGTGTTCTGATTTTGTCCACCGTCTTCTCTGTTCTTACTCTTTTTCCGGTGAGAAGAAAAAATAGACGGTCAGTTCTATTTTGAGGGCTTGTGGGTGTGCGATTTTTGCCACCGCCCTTCTCAGATGATTAGCTACCGATCAGCGCTCGCTAGGAGGAGATTTGCCAGAAACCTTCACCGGATCTCCACGCGCCTCTGTCTCCGTTTCACGCACCAGCGCGTCTTACTATTTTCGGTGACCGTTTCACGCCGGATCTCATTCGAACTAGCTCGCTGATAGGCTGCGACTCAGACCAGGTGATTCTCTTTGATTAGGTGTTGCCTTTTTCTATATGAATCGTGCAGATTCCGGTGACTTTCTTCGCTGGTGACTTTCTATCTGAAATTTGCGACTCCAACAAGGTATTTTTTCTGCCTGGGTTTACTCGAAAATCGGGTGCTCCTGATGTGCTGGGTGTGGGTTTATTTTTGGTGTGGTCGTTGAAGTATTTTGTTATTGGTTCATTTTTTGTACTGTTTTGTTTTGGATCTGTTGGTTTGATTTGAATTTGTTGGTGTGGTTTGGTTCTACTTTTTGGGGTTTTTATATTCCACCTTTGCAATCAATTTATCCAGTTGATAACAATAGATGATGATAAAACCCTAAAATTGAATGAAAATTCATCCCTACATATTAGCCCTATTAAGTTGGATGGAACCAATTATCTGGCATGGTCTAGATCGTGTCTGTTGTTTATACAAGCTAGGGGTCTACAAGGTTATCTTAATGGTAAAAAATCGCAACCAGAAACATCTCAGTCATCTAGCCAACAATGGAACTCAGAGAATTCATTGGTCATGTCATGACTTATTAATTTTATGCAGCTCTAAATTGCAAAAGGTTATCTTTTCCTTGATTCCGCATCAAAATTTGGAGTGCTACGGTCCAAACATATTTACAAATGGGTAATGATGCCTAAATCTATGAGATATGCAATAAGGTTCGGACAACCAATGAAGGTGAGATGACTATTGCTCAATATTTTGCTGAGTTGAGTAGTTTATAACAGGAATTTGATTATTACCAAAACTTTGAAGTCAACTGTTCTGAAGATGCAGTGAAATATCAAAACTAGTAGAAAAAGATTGTATTTATGATTTTCTTGCATGGTTAAACATAGAATTCGATCAAATTTGGGTTCAAGTTCTTGGTAGGGATTCTTTCCCGTCTCTCAGACAAACTTACTCCTATGTATAACAAGAAGAAAGTCGTCAGACTGTCATGGTACATATAGTATCGGTAGAGAAAGCTAGGCTACTGGTGAATACTTCACAGTCTAAACAAAATACTCCAGGGTCATCAGATAAAAACCATTTGTTATGTGACTATTGTGGTAAACTCAGACACATGAGAGAAAGCTGTTGGAAACTCCATGGACGCCCTATTCGAGGTCGTGGAGGAAGGCAACATAATTTTACTAGATCTCAAGCACGTCAAGAGCAACAGACTTCTACCATACCCCAAGCATATCTTACTGATGTTACTAGTTCTTCCAATGGAACCTCTACAGCATAAGTTCTCTAATAATGAAGTACAGACTCTCAGGTGTCTCTTATCGAAGCTTGATTCTTGTCCCTCAGTTACTTCTTCCAATTTTATAAAATCAAATACTGTTTTTCTTGCCACACTTGATGATTTCTGGGTTATAGACTGGAGAGCAAATAGACATATGACTGGATCTTTAAAACATTTTTTAACCTATTCACCTTGTTCTAATAAAGATATTGTCTATATAGTTGATGGCTCCTTAGCGTCTATTTCTGGGACAAGTTCTCTTAAGTGCACCCTTACAATCAATTTAGCATTTGTTCTCCATATTTCTTTTTTTCCTGTTAATTTTTTATCTGTCAGTGCTATCATAAATGCTATTAATTGTAAAATTGAGTTTTATCCTATTTATTGCACTTTACATGATCTGACCATAGGGAAGACGATTGGATTTGGTAGAATACGTGATGACTCGTGTATTATTGAGGATGCTTCAGATCCTTTTATATCCAAAGCCTTGTTAATAGATTATAGAACTGCTGCTTATCAGAAAATAAAACAGTGGCATATGAGATTAGGCCACCTTTTTTTTTGTAATTCAAAGACTTTACCCTAACTTGTTTGAAAATTACCAGCTGGATACTTTATATTGTGATGCGTGTGAATTTGCTAAGCACACTAGACATTTTTATACTTCTGGTTATAATAAGAGTTTTATTCCCTTTATGACTTCGCTCAGATGTTTGGGATCCTACTTCTACTGTTTCATTTTCAGGTTATCGATGGTTTGTTAACTTTATTGATTGTTATACTAGACGGACTTGGATGTACTTAATGAAAATTAAAGATGAGGTATTCTCTTATTTTAAATCTTTTTATACTATAATTATCACCCAATTTGATGTTAAGGTAAAAATTTTACGGTCTAACAATGGTATATAATATATGAATGGTGTATTTCATACATATTTAGATTCTAAGGGTATTATACATCAGACTAACTGTGTAAACATTAGTGCTCAAAATGGGGTATCTAAAAGAAAAATAAACATTTGTTAGAGGTTGCCATATCTTTTATATTTACTATGAATGTTCCTAAGGTTTATTGGGGTGATGTTGTCTTTACTGTTGCATACCTTATTAACAGGATGTCTCTTAAGAGTCTAAACTTCAAAAGCCCTTTAGAAGTCTTAAAAGCGAGTACTGCATATACTGTTCCACCTAAAGTTTTTGGTTTTGTGGGTTTTATATATTACAAAACTGACAGTAAGTTGGACATTTGAGCTCTGAAGTGTATCTTTGTAGGATACTTTAGTACTCAAAAAGGTTATGAGTGTTATCACCCTCCGTCTAGAAAATATTCTGTAAGTATGGATGTTTCCTTTAGGAAATCTGAGTAGTATTTTTCTTCATCCCACACTCCTCTTCAGGGGGAGTATAAGGAGGAAGAAAAAACACTAATACCTTCTCCTTTACAAATTATAAGCCTTAAACAGGATTATGTAAAAACAAAACAGATAAAAAGGGAGATTAGATAGACCAGATCTAAAACATACAATTATAAGGCCAATAATGATGTCATCACATATGTTGAACCTGATCCAACTTCAACTCTGCAATAAGTTCCTGGAAACACATGTGGCGAGTCTTCTTTAACTCCTGATTCTGATTCTGTAAATCCTGATTTTGAGCCTATAACTAATGATATTGACGTTCCTATAACTATTCGAAAAGGAGTAAGAGTATGTACTAAACATCCCATTTCCAAATTTGTTTCTTATGATACTAAACATCCCATTTCCAAATTTGTTTCTTATGACTCATTGTCTTCTTCCTATAGAGCCTTTGTATCGTCTTTGTCTTCTGTGTCTATTCCACAGGAATGACAGGAACCAGTTTGTGATGAACAATAGAAGAAAGAGATGATGGAAGAGATGAAATCCTTAGTAAAAAATAAAACTTAGGAGCTCATCACTCTACATCGGGTAAGAAATCAATTGGATGTAAATGGGTGTTCACTGTAAAAGATAGAGTAGATGGATCAATTGAGAGGTCTAAAGTCAGATTGGTAGCAAAAGCTTTACTCAGACTTATGGAGTAGATTACCTAGAAACTTTTTCTTCTGTTGCGAAAATGAATACTATTAGAGTCTTGTTATCATGTGCAGCTGACTTTGATTGAGATCTATACTAGTTTGATGTTAAAAATATTTTTTTACATGGAGAATTAGAAGAAGAGGTGTATATGGAAATACCTCTAGGATTTCATAATGAGAAGATAAAAGGGAAAGTATCCAAATTGAAGAAAGCTTTATATGGGTTGAAACAATCACCGAGAGCATGGTTTGATAAATTCAGTAAGATTATAATTCCATTTAGATATTCTCAAAGTAATGTTGATTATACCTTGTTTGTTAAACACTCTAATAGAAGCTTACCCTACTAATTGTCTATGTTGATGATATGTGGTAACTGAAAATGGCAAGAAGGAAATTGTCTGTCTAAAGAAGTTGTTGACTAAAGAGTTTGAAATTAAGGACTTGGGACAATTGCAGTATTTTCTTGATATAGAGGTTGCTAGATCGAAGAAAGTGATCTTGATTTCTCAAAGGAAGTATATCTTGAATCTCTTAGAAGAAATTGAAATGTTTGGGTGTAAACCTGTAGATTCTCCTATTGAGGCTAATCATAAATTACAAGTTGGGTTAGGTGATCCAGTGGAATTAGGTAGATATTAGAGGTTAGTAGGAAGATTGATTTATTTTTCACCTGCTATGCCTAATATAGCTTATGCAGTAAGTGTGGTTAGTCAGTATATACATAATCCTCTCAATTCTCATCTTGACACAGTGTTTCGTATCTTGAAATACCTGAAGGCTGAACCAGGGAAAATGTTACTATTCTCTAAGTATGGCCACCTAAAATTGGAAGCATATACAGATGTTGATTGGACTGGGTCCTCTAATGATAAAGATCAACATCTGGCTATTGTACTTTTGAGGGTGAAAACCTGATCCAGTGGAATTAGGTAGATATTAGAGGTTAGTAGGAAAATTGATTTATTTTTCACATACTAGACCTAATATAGCTTATACAGTAAGTGTGGTTAGTCAATATATGCATGATCCTCTCAATTCTCATCTTGACGCAGTGTTTTGTATCTTGAGATACCTGAAGGCCGAACCAGGGAAAATGTTATTATTCTTTAAGTATGGCCACCTAAAATTGGAAGCATATACAGATGTTGATTGAGCTGGGTCTTCTAATGATAAAGAACAACATCTGGCTATTGTACTTTTGAGGGTGAAAACCTAGTTACTTGGAAAAGTAAAAAGCAGAATGTAGTGGCTTGCTCGAGTGCTGAAGCAGAGTATAGAACGATGACTCAAGGTGTTTGTGAGTTATTAAAGAAGATTATAGAAGAATTACAACTGACAAAGATAAATGATCTTTCCTTGTTTAGTGACAGTAAGGCTGCTATTGGGATCGTTCACAATCTAGTTTAATATGATTGAACGAAATATATTGAGATTGATCGGCATTTCATAAAAGAGAAAGTCATACAGGATTTGCTAAATCTTACTTATGTAACCTCAGATAATCAAATTGTTGATATGCTTACTAAAAGATTGAATAGCAAACAATTCCACAAGTTAGTTTTCAAGTTGGGAATGTGCAATATCTATGCGTCAACTTGAGGAGAGTGTTGACTTGTAATTATGTATAGCATGATTATAGGAGTGATTTAGAAGATTTGTATTATTTCCTCTTTAAGTTATTTCCTAGTTTAAAGGTTAGTTTATGTATAAATGTCCCTATGTACTAATGATTTTAGTATGAATGAAATATAGAGCTCTTTTTTCTTTGTTTTCAACAAACTATGATGTAAATGCATGTTAAAAAAATTAAAGGTTTTATTGCTTTGTCGTGCTGTTGGATAAAATATGAAGTTTACTTTGAATGAAAATTTCGATTAAAATTGGAAGATGTGTGTGGCTCGTGTTGTGAAGGCCTCGAGATAGAGAATGGCCTGTAATATGCAGTTGTAGCTGTGATAGTTGAATTGATTTCTGTACATTATTAATTTCAAGGTTGTGCAATAGATAGATTCTGATTATCTGAATGGTTAATGGTCCCTCTTGTTTGCTGATTTCCCATTGATAAACTTTTATTGTTATTCAAGTCTTCTTAAAAAATAAACATCTGTGATCTTCTGTCTTTATTTTTCTTGATTCTTGATACCATGTTACTCAAACATATTCTTCTGCTGGTAGATACTTGACTTACAGAAATTAACTGGAGCTGCGCTAAGTAAAGCTTACAGGAAATTACAACAATGTTGTTAAAGAATTTTGCAGAAGCATAATCGTGAGGTCTTGAAGGCGCAATACTGGTATACCCATTCATATAGATAAAATTGAATGCTCAAAATTAATATTGAATGCTTACAATCTTAATCTGGATGTTCTGGGATGTGAGTCCACAGTAGAGTGACTCTTGAAATTAGAAACAATTAATCCTGGGAAGTGGGAATTATGTAATATTTTTCAAATTTCAATGCATTGATTGGAAGTTGGGACTTGGTAGATAGCTTTAGAAGCCATATGAAGGATAATGGGGTAGATAGCTTTAGAAGCCATATGAAGGATAACGGGCTGATTAAGAAGGTTGGGAGTAGCTGGCTTACTGTTTGTAAAATGATGCCAATTTCACTTCAAATTTGAAATTGGAGTGATATTTATTTATTTATTTATTTATTTATTTTTGTTGAATTGATGGATGCCACAAAGGAAAAGAACTGTATGAGCTATTTTCATTTCATATTAGCTATTGACGAATCAAGAATCTATTACTTATGGTCGAGGATTTTTATGCTCAATAAGAAAGTGAATCTTAATTATCATTTGGTGATTTAGGAGTTGTAATTATCTCTTATTTCTTCTGTCTTTTCTCTTTACTCTGTTCTTTAATTTTGCATCAATTCTGTTAGCATGTAATTTAAAGGTTTCATTTCCTTTTCAGAAAATAATCTCTTAAAAAGGAATATTTGAGCATCTAGAAAGCATAGGAAAGTTACTCTTGTTCGCAAAGTGGTGACTGAGAAGCCATTTTTGTTGAAATTTCACAAATTTATGAATTTGCAGGAACCTTAGAGAACATCACGTAGGCACATATTCAACAATCCCCCAATCACTGCTTACCATAGTCATGGATAATGGTCATCCGCGGCTGCCACAATTAATATCTATGCATTTTATGTAGCATACGTAATATTGCAGTGCATTGAAACTAATCAATCGACATCATAGAAACTATTGCTTAGGTCCAAATCATTTCTTGCTCAAAAGAAATTACTCTAATTTCTCGTCTCACCGTCTAAATTTCTAATCAAAGGAAAGTGAGTATTAATAAGATTTCAACATGGTCAAGGTACATATACGTAATATATGTGGTGCAGTATACTAATAATGCATTTTATATTCAAATATAAAAATAGTATTTATTTGTTAATTTTCGCATAATAGGTTACATAATGTTCACATAAATTTAGTTTTTTTTTTTAAATAAAAGAAAAGAAAATGGAAAAGAATATTAAAAGCAAGTAAGGACACATGTCTTTACTATCTACCTTTAGACAATATATGTGGTGTATTGTGTCTAATTAATCAAGATCAAAGAAACCATTACTTCTGTCCAAATCAAATCTCGCACGAAAGAAAATAGACCAATCCATGATGGTGAGTATTAATGAGATTTGAGCATTGTCAAGATGTACAGTTCCTCAATATGATTAGTCATCGATATATATATATAATTGGATTTATTTTTAATTTATTGGTTGAATCAATTATAATATTACTTCCAATCTTATTCTCATAAAAATTAAATTAATTGGTTCATGTTTAAATGAATCATACTTGAGTTGTTCAAACAAACCAATGAAATGATATTTTGTTTGTTTTTTAAATTTTTGTTACTAAAATTAGTATATGTTTCAAACTTGATAATCTTTGTTCTAAAAAAATTTGATAATTTAAAACTGTGTCCAATTAAAAAACTTGAAAATAAAAAAAAAGGACTCATGAAATGATCAAGGAACATATTATAATATATACTGTGAGAATTTAATATCTTAAACCTTGCATTTAATTAATTACGAATAATTTTAATAAGATGAGGGTAAAAAATAATGACAAGTTTATGATTAATTTTTTTTTTTTTTTAGCAGTAAAGTGATATCATAGATCAGTTTTTATGTATTATACTAAATTTACTCTTATGATTTCATCAAAATCAAATCATTTTTATCAAGATTAGAAAATTTATAGATAACTTTTTTTTTTTATATTTATGATCAAACTCAAGGCATTTGCATAAGGTAGGGCTAGCATATCTTCTGCCTCGATTGAAAATATCACTGGTATGGTTTATACAACATGCACTTCCCTTCTGGATCTTTTTCTCTTGGTGGAGTTATCTGCCATATTTTCTCTCCCCAAAATTACATTAATCACTCCCAATGGAGGATCCCTCATTAGTCATTTTCCCTCTCTTTTAGAATTATCGTCTTCATGTGCCTTGGTCTGTTCATATATCCTATCCTTTACAAATTTATAGAGCAAACCCTTTGGATCAATCTTTCAATTACCCGGCAGAGCTGCCAGTAATCCTCATGATGTCCCTTATCTTTGTGGAGCTCACACCAAGGTCCGTTACTTCTCCCCGTCTTCTTACTCAGTTTCTTGTGGTATTATACGCCTTTAGTAATATCTACATGAGTACTTCTTGTCAAGTGAAATTTAATGGAGTGAATTGTACCTTATGTTTGGAAGTCTATTCTTGTGGTAGGGTGCACTCCTTTTCTTCCGATCTTTATATGATTCCTCTCAACCACCTTTGGATTCTTTGTTACGATCATGTCCTCCTTTCTTCTTTGTCTTCCTGACCATTCTCCAAGCACCATCTAGTTGAATATAGTGTTGGACCCTCTTTATGAGATCATGATAAGACTGGACATGCCTAATATTTAAATTTTCAAAGAAAGCTTTAGATTTATAGTTGTGCATCATTGTTAAAACTGCTACTTCATAATTCAAGTTGTCGATCTAAATCACCACCTAATTAAAACACTCTGCAAATATGTCACGATCCAACCTGGAGCCGCATCGGTCCTAAGATACGAGTATTGCCTAAGTTATCAGTACCACGAAAAACCCAATTATTTATATGATATGGCAAACATTACATAAAATTAGCTCAAATATAGCTTATAATTCTACTGAAATTTCGACAACATCTCCTCTAATATATGACTATACCCTGCTGTAAAACAAGTAATAAACACTTCCAATATAACTTTAATTTCCATTTCAACCTCCAATATCAACTCAACATATATATATATATATA
>CANXYC013161578.1:0-27644 GCA_948193065.1 Aleurites moluccanus
CAAAATTACACATAAATTATGATGATCTTTTACCCCTAGATCAACTTCAGAAATTCTTCTGTTGACCGGACTGCTAATTTCTCGGCAGTGTTCCCGACAGCGCAGCTTTCCAGAAAAATAATAAGTTCGTTTCCTAACTGTGTCTCAAAAATTATTTCCCATCATTTCAAGACTGAAGAACCACAAACTGAGAATTAATTCATATATGTGAGTTAGGAATTTATAGGGTATTACAATCTAGTACGACTAGGCAAAAGTCTTTGTCAAGGCAATGCATCCAAAGTCTTATTATGGATAAGCATCACTCCTTATGAGGAGCCAAAGTCCTAGCACAACTAGGAAAAAAAATATTATCAAGGCAAGGCATCAAAAATCCTATTAAGGATAGGTATTACTTCTCATAAGGAGCCAAAGTTCTAGCACGACTAGAAAAAAAAAATTATCAAAGCAAGGCATCAAAAGTCCTATTACAAATAGGCATTACTCCTTACTAGGAGTAAAAGACCTAGTATGACTAGGCAAAAATTCTTGTCAAGGTAAGCATTAAAAAACCTATTACGGATAGGCACTACTCCTTATGAGGAGCCAACGGCCTAGCACCACTAGGCAGAAATCTACGAAGCACATAAGTCCTCATACAACAAGGCATATCTCTTGAATACCTCCAAGGAGGGGGATTTTCTAAGTCCTCATACGGTGAGGTATATTTCTTGACGAACTCCAAGAATGTGAACTTTTTCTAAGTCCTCATACAACAAGACGTTTTTCTTGAAGACCTCAAAGAAAGTGAATTTTTCTAAGTCCTCATACAATGTGGCATTTATCTTAGAGACCTCCAAGTAGGTGGATTCTCTAAGTCCTCATATGGCAAGGCATATTACTCGCTAAGACTCTAGAGAGATAGATTTCCTAAGTCCTCATAAGGCATATTATTCGCTAAAGCTTTAGGGAGCTAGATTTCCTAGGTTCTCCTATGGCAAAACATATTATTTGCTGAGGTTCTAAGGAGCCAAATTTTTTCAATCCTCTAAAATCTATGGCATAATACAAAATAATTCAGGGGGCAAATATAAAAGAATAAGACCAGAAAAGATGAACAAGTCCTATTAATATACAAAGTCTTTATTAATCTGGAGAGATGAAAGGTATCATGGTCGACACAAGATCCACATCCTCAATAGTTTTTACTGGCAGAACAACAGCAGAAGGAGAACCATGAGGGGTAGGATTCTCAACTGGAACAGACTCAAAAGACAGAGAGGCCACGTTAACATCTCAGTGAGTCAGTTCTTCCTCAGCTCCCTTCATGTCCTCGTCATGGCTTGGCTCGATCGGAGGGGGAGAAGGAGGAGGACCAAAGTTTTTCTTATTGACTCATAGAAGAACATTATGATATAATTTCGTTGTCTCATCAAGAGCTTCCTAAGTATATATATATAAACCCTTAAATTAACCTGAATTTAGTCGAATTATAATAATTTCATATGCACATTAATATTAAATGTTAATAAATATAACTTAATTTTTGAGATTGTATCTAAATCTATTGAAAAACTTTAACTTCAGGTATTTTATTTTCTATGCAGATATTGTCTCATAAAAAAAGTGCATAATTTTTAGTTTGTACATATTATTTAAAAAATAAAAAAATTTCATTTTCAATATTCTCCCTATAAGCTGAGAAAAAAAATTTACATTAAAATATATTTTAATTTAAAAAAATAAAAATTATATTTACATTATTATAAAAAGAATCATTATTCTAGAAAAAAGAAAATTAGCAATGGCTTTCTAAAATTTTTATAAAATATTTTATATATTTTAATTTTAATTAGTTTAGTTTTTAAAAGTTAGTTTATAACAAATAATAAAGGTAAGATGTATGTTTTATTAAATTAAAGAGATTTTTAATAATTTATTATTACACCCTTTAGATTTTGGTTGAATAAATTAGTACATTTTTATTTTTTATGGAATAATAATTAAAAAAAATGCAAGCTATATAATATAAAACCACGCAATCAGATCTAATCCGATCCACAATTGTGGATTGGATTGGATTGGTTTTAATTTTTTAGTGGATTGGACTGGATATATAAATTTTTAATTCGTAATATCTGGATTAGATTGAATGTAATGGCAAAATCATATTAATCCAACATGCATACACCCTTATATGTATGTATGGTTCGAATTCTGAATGGAAATTGGTTTTCAATTAATAGGATAAAACTAGAAATACAGAATACCATTGTGTTTTTTGCTGGATCAATAATGTCAAGGTTGCTTTGGAGTAGCCATCTACTATGATTATGAAATAATGGGCTCCTATGATAGGAGTGAACCTTATAAGGTCCCCATAAATTCATATGCAATAATGCAAATGGAGTTGAGATGACTGTGGTGCTGTTGGAAAAACGAAATTTGTGTTGTTTGGCTAATGGACAAATTTAATATTGAAAGATTTTATTTGGACAATATCTTATTGATTGAATGTTTTGTAATTTTTCGTAGGAGAGATGTCCTAATCTAGCTTGTATAATACTGAAATTAACATGCTTAACAGATTTAGCAAAAGAACAATTGTTATTAGACACAAAAGAATAAAGGCTCTTTTTATTGATTTGATGAATATGGAGAATGGTATTTACTGAATGTGAACAAGTTCTTCTGCAGGAGGTATCCTAAACAAGTTGGTTGAGATGAAATTCAATTTTTGAAGGAAGAAAGCTTGTGGCATCCAGTATATATAGTCTAGTTTCTCCTCTTCCTATTGCAATGACCTCAGTCACAAGGTCCAAAAAAAAGTCAAGAAGTTTTGAAGAAGATAAGTTTGATTGGTAATAATTCAAGTATTTTGTTAGCTGATAAAAGATTAAATTCAATTCCTGGTAAAAAAAAATTCAATGTGTGGTTTTTTCCTATAATAAACTTAAGAGTCGTTTAAATAGCAACTGGATAAAAATAACTTTTTATAAATTTTTGTAGGCCATATATTAAAATTACTGATAATCATCGAAAAAATAATAATATGAGTTCGAACCAGTGTCTATAATAATAAGAGCCACGAAATGCAGAACTTAATAAATTTCAAATTGAAAGTATGAGATTTTAAATATAAAATTAAATTTAAAATAAAAAAAATATGCATACATAAGAGTTATTAAAAAATAAACTTATCTAGATGATGCAAGATATCTATATTTAAATTATATATATATATATAAAGTTGAGCTCAAAAGTTATTTAAAAAAATTTCAACATATGTAAAAAAAAAAAAAATTATATATAAAATTATCTCATTAATTTTTCACATCATTATATGTTTATATGTTCCACTCAAAATTTATATGTTACACTCAAAGTTTATATAGATTAATATAAATAATATCTTTTTATAATTATTTTAATTGGAACATATATTTTATTTATATTAATATTTAAAATTATCAAAAATAAATATTTTAAATTTAATAAATTAAACAATAATTTGTGTATATTAAAATATTTAAAATATTTAAAATAATAAATTAAAAGAAAATATAGCTTTGAGGATGGAGAAATAAAAGGCTTTTTGATGATGAGTTTTATATGAAAAGAGATCCTTCTGGTTACATCATTGCTGCTTTTTTTTTAAGGTTCAAGAGCTGAATTTCTTTGGGGAAAATAAGGTGATGACAAAAGAAGCTCAACTTATCTACTGGACGTCTCCTCCTGCGGGCTCGGTCAAATTGAATATTGATGATTCATTTGAGAGTAGTTCTTGTATGGCTTCAGTGAGGGGTTCATTACAAATGAGTTTTGATGGTTAGGCTGGGGGCGTTGCAGCGAACTTCGGGTCCTGTTCTATTACTATTGCAGAGCTATGGAGTGCTATTCATGGGCTTTCGTTGGCTTGGTCATTCGTGATTGGCTCTCTTACGGGGGAATGTGAAAGCCTTGTGGTGGTTATGCTCATCAACAAGGAAGAAGAGGATATTAATGCTTCCACGCCTCTGGCTACAAGTATTAAAAGCATGTTGAAAAGGAATTGGAATGTTTTAATTTCTCATACCTACAGGGAAGCTAATTTAGTGATAATTGGCTTGTTCACTTGGCTAGCAAGCTTAACATAGGTTATCATTTGTTTGATGTTCCTTCCCAAGGAATTATTAGCCTTCTTCTTCAAGATAATTATGGAGTTTCTTATATCAGAAAGAAACTGTATTATTTAATTCAAGTAGTGTTTTCTTCCTTTATTTTACCAAAAGAAAATATAGCTAAAATGGGGCAAACCGCATATCACTGCTAATGGAGTGTAATTTTCTATAATTCCTCAATAACTTATTACAAACTTAACTAATTATTATAATCTAATGATAAGACGTGACTATTTTAAGAATGAATAGTAGATGATATGGAGAAAGTGAGTCTTCGGCTTTTAGATCGTTTGGATAAATCTTAGGTTTATAGATCATTTGGATAGACATAAATCCAAACTAGGTACAAAATAATTTTTATTTTTTAGGCAAATAATATGCCCTAATTTTTTATAAAAGATAAGTTACGGGACTTATAATATATGAATAAATGATGATTTATATGATTTATGTGTTTGTGTATCTTCTAAGACAAAATGAGCCCATTTCAGCTCTAAAATCCTTTATTTAATGTTTCAATGGATTATTTTTAATTTTAAACTCTATTTTTCGTATTTGTAATATATCTTATTTATTTTCTTTATTCAAAATTAGGGTTTGAGAATGCATTTAAACTGTGCTTTCAGTTGTTTAGAGTAACTTTAATTAATTAAATTACAGATTATCCAAAAAAAAATTGTATTTTGTTTTGAATTAATGCTAGTCACATTGCATCGGTAGATTTCAAATTTCATGCATGAATTTTAAATTCTCCACCACAAGGGCTAAAAAAGTTAATTAAAATCTCATTTGCCTTCATTCTAAAAAAATAAAATACTTCAGTGATTAAATAAATTTACTTTCCATCTTATATTAATAAGAGATATGCAGTGGTTTATGGAATTCAACATTTATGGTTTAGAGTCTCGGAGAAAAATACAGAAGGAACTTTAAAAACCTAATTTTGTAGAATCTTGAAAAAAAAAGAAGACAAATGAATTTTAAATGTTTTCATTTTGGAAAAACGATATGTAGACATATAAAATAATTCTTGTATATTCTTTTCCATGTGCATGAAGAATCAAACAGTGTTAGCAGATGGCTTTGGAAATTGATCATTATAGTAGCTGTGTCTATTATATGCAAGTTCAGAAATAATGGGGATGTTTGGCTGTACAATTGCCAAATTGGCATTCTATAAAGTTTAATGAATTTTGATGAAATAAGTTGTATATAACAACTTAATAAAAAATTTAAATTGAGAGTCAAAAATCTATTAATATAAAATAAACTGTCAAATACTCGAATCACTTGAAATTTTTAAAATTTTTATCTATGAAAATTTTAAATTTTTAAGTTGAGAATCTAACAAAAATAAGATAAATTGGATTTGAAGCCCTATTTAGAAAACAATTATAAACCATTATTAAGATAAAAACATTTAAATATGTAATAGTGGGCCTATATTTAATATATACATCATAATGTCTAAAGCAAAAAATAAAATAAAATAAAAAATCAATTGGTTCCATATTTTGTTTCTTCTCTATGCCAATTATTTTTAAAAAATTTAATATTAAGTATTTCATCTTTGTTTAATATGATTATTGATTTTATATTAAATTAATATATATTGATTTCATAGGAATTAGCGGGAAAAAAAAAATATGAGCTGCTGCATCATACTGCTAAAAAAATTGATGTCATAGGTCTTTTGGCAGCAACATTTTTTGCAATCAAAAGATGAAATATTGCAACAATATTTGTTGCTGCCAAAAGCCTACCTAATGACAAGAACACCTATTGCAGCTAAAAAATGACTTAGCAACTTTGTTGTTGCAAAAAAAAAATGACTTATGATGGAAATATTTGTTCTAACGGATTTATTTTATTCATTTAATCAATAAGTGATAAAATATTTTATCTAATATAATTTTTTTTATTTTTTTTTAATCCAATGTAATGATATCAATATATTTTTTTTGCTTTATATATTTTTATATCGTTAGATTGGTAGACAAATATTTTTGAGTCAAAAAATAGTAATCAATAGTGGCAACTACTATTGCTGCCAAAAGTTGATAAGCACAAGAAAAAAAAAATTGCCAAAAAATGGTTTATATAATTTTTCAAAATTAATCCAAACCATGTAGCCAATATAATCCTATCACAAACATTTTCAAAAAATAAATAACAGTAAAAAACATTCACATGCTACTATTAAACGAGTCATAATCTAATGAAAGTCCTAATAACAAGCACAGAAGAATCATGCTACTGACCAAAACAATTTAAATCTAAAATATTTTAACTTAGAAATTTTGTATTGCATTAATTTCTTTAGATAGAGTTATTTTCTAGAGCCTACTGCTTCATATTCCTTTCATGTGGTCTCTTACAGCAAAAAAATTGCACATCTTTCAAATATTGTATATGTATAAATCAATGATAAAATCACACAACACTTCTTTATGTTCATTAAAATACCCAGCACTTGGCAACATGAGAACTTGTTGATGGTGAACACGGGACGCGGGATTCCGAATCCCTGAAAAAAAAATAGAAAGAAAAAATAATTAAATTGAATCAAAATCAAAATAATAAAAAAGGAGGGACTACGAATATTTTTATTTTCATACCGAAAATTAAATCGAAAAACTGTATCCGAATCTCTAAACCGATTAAATAATTTATATATATTTATCTAATTATAAATCTATAATATATACATAATTTTGTATTTATACAATTATAAATTTATAATATGTAATATAAATATATTATTACTTATACATGTATTTATATTAATGTATTTATATTTATATAATTATAAATTTATAATATTTTTTATATATATTATAAAATTATATTTAAATTTCCGAACATCAGAACCGAATCTCTAAATATCTGACTGAACCAAATTAAAATACCTAAATATTTGAACCGAATCAAAATATATCTGAATTTCCGAATTGGAACTGAATCTCCGAACCATATTATATCGAATATTTAAGACAATTTAATATGGATATTTTTTCCATTCATTTCGAAACCAGATATTCAAAAATAAAATCTCCAAAATTTCAATTTAATTCGAAAATTTTCAAATTCCGACTTTATCACAGCCTTACATCTCATCACAAGCACACTGATTGAAATAGCTAACGAGTTTTAAATGAGTGAAGGTTGTTGATCCCATGAGAAAGTAAATTTTGAGTACCAAATTCAAGAGTTAATCTATTATCCAGACTATTGAAAGCTTGGATTGATTTAGATTTAATTAATTAACAAAGCAATTGAAAAATTAAACAAATATTTAGTAAACAAATAAAACCAAATTTATATATCTTAGATAGTGAGTTTAGTGGTGAATAAGGGTACAGCCAGCCAGAGCTAATTACAAATTTTTGGGAGAGCTAATTGGAAATGGCCTCTTATGATTTTTATAATACTCAATAAATATACGACTGCCAGCTGGATCTGGCCAGCAGTAGCGCCTTCGTGATCAATTACAATCACACTTAAAGATCAAGAACAATAGAACACATCTCAATCAATCAATTATATATCGTCCGCAAGCTATATATGAAGATCTAGAGCAATAGATTAATCTCATAAAATATATATCAATCAATCTAGCATGATTCACAAGCTACATATTATTCTATATCTAAAACCTAATAATAGATTTAGCTACTCATAATCAAGGGAATGAAAGCACAAATAGCAATAATCATTATCATCAACTAAATTGAAATCTAAAGTAAATACAATAGAATAGTTAAGAAAAAAAAAACTCAGTAATATTGCAGAATTCTATGTATAGACTTGGAGACAATCCCTTCTGCCTTAGATTCTTCAAATTCTTGCTAAATCTAAAATGTAATTAATAGAAGAAATTAAAATAAAAGTTTTCTAAATTTAAATTTAGATAAAACCTAATCCAGGCAACAACCAGCGATTGCAATCAATTATATAGTCACTAAAAATGGGGTGGATAGTAGTTAGAACTTCACCTTACACAAGACACGAAAAAAAAAACAAACAAACAATATAATATAAGAATATTCAGGGTATTTGCCAAGTTTAATAATGCATGCAGTTTAATCATATATCTTATTTAATTATTAGATTAGTATTTTTTTTTTTTTTTTTTTTTTTTTTGCATGGCATTAGTTTATTACAGTCAAAGAAATGATGCTGGTGTGTTATGTTCGACATTAATAAATTTATTTCGAGGGGCGGCTGTGCGAAAAACACATCAGTTTTTATTGTGTAGGTTTTTTAAAATCTAAAAAATTTTTAAAAAATTATAATATTTTAGTATTTTTTATAACGAATCTAATGACATATTTTTTGTACAAAATAAAAATTAAATGGATTTAAAAATATATGTTAGAAGAATATTAAATCTAATAACTTAGACTATTAGATTTTAACGATCTAAATTTAACATACTTATATTATATTTTTTTAATTTATTTAATTTTTGTTTTATATAAAAAATATGTCATTTAATTCATTATAAGAAATATTATAATATTATAATTTTTAAAATATTTTACAAAAATTTTATGAACTTTAAAAAATCAACACAGCAAGAATTGATGTGTTTTTAGAACAGCAACCGCCTGATGTGTTTTTAGAACAGCAACCGCCTCAACCCTCCATTTCATTGAAATCTTTTTCTAATTTGTCTGTAATGACTCGTATGATTCCATTAATTGTGAATAACTACTCAGCTCATCACTGGCCATTACTCAACTCAAATTTTCTGTCCATCCTCATCGGTCACCAGCTATGGAGCAACAGCAATTTTTTTCATTTCCAGTTCTTTTTAGCTTCCTTCTTTTCATTTTCATATTATTAAAATTATTGAAGAAAAACAATAATTTTAACCCTCCACCAGGACCATGGAAATTACCTTTAATAGGTAATATTCATCAATTAGCTGGGGATACACCTCATCGCCGGCTAACAGAATTGGCGAAAACATATGGACCTATAATGGGAGTTAAACTTGGGCAAGTTCAATTCCTTGTTGTTTCTTCACCGGAATCTGCTAAAGAAATAATGAAAATTCAGGATCCAGTTTTCGCTGAAAGACCCCTTATTCTCACTGCCCAATTAGTACTTTACAATGGGCATGATGTTGTGTTTGGATCATACGGAGATGAATGGAGACAGATGAAGAAATTTTGTACATTAGAATTACTAAGTGCAAAAAGAGTTCAGTCATTCAGATGTGTAAGAGAAGAAGAAGTTGCGGAATTTGTGAAAATGCTTAAATCAAAAGCAGGGTCTCCAGTGAATCTTACTCGTACTTTATTTGCTTTAACAAATTCTATAGTTACCAGAAATTCTGTTGGTGAGAAATGTAGAAGACAAGAAGATTTTTTAAGAGTTATTGAGGATATTCTTGACACAGCTGGTGGCATTAGTGTTGTTGATATTTTTCCTTCCCTTAAATGGCTTCATTCCATTGTTGGTGGGGGACGGAAAAAAATTTGGAAATTGCATAAAGATACTGATGAGATTCTTGAAGAGATGATAATTGAGCATAAAGCTAAAAGGGAGGAGGCTGCTAAAAATGGTATCAAAAAAGAATCCGATAATCTTTTAGATGTTCTTTTAGATCTTCAACAAAGTGGAAATCTTGATGTTCCTTTAACTGATATTGCCATCAAAGCAGCAATCATTGTAAGTATGAGAATTTAAAAAAAAAAAAAAAGGATTTGACTGATATTTAAACTGACAATTTCATAATTTTGGGAATAACTTGTTAGTAATGAATTGATTGCAGGATCTGTTCGTAGCTGGAAGTGACACGTCCTCGAGAACCGCTGAATGGGCAATGATAGAGTTGATGAAGAATTCAGACGTAATGAAAAAAGCACAACAAGAATTGAGGAGTTTCTTTGGTGAAAGTAGAAATGTTGAAGAAGAAAGACTTGATGAAATAAAATATCTGAAGTTAATTATGAAAGAAACACTGAGATTACATCCTCCTGCAGCTGTGATTCCAAGAATGTGTAGGGAAAAGACACAGGTTAATGGATATGATGTTGCTCCTAATACTAGAATCTTCATTAATGCATGGGCAATTGGAAGAGATTCTAATATCTGGAAAGATGCTCACAAGTTCTATCCTGAGAGATTTATTGACAATTCAATTGATTTTAGAGGTAATAATTTTGAATTGATTCCATTTGGTGCTGGAAAGAGAATATGTCCTGGAATTACATTAGGTACCGTTAATCTTGAGTTTTTCCTTGCAAACATGCTATATCATTTTGACTGGAAATTCCCACATGGAGTAACTGCGGAGAATCTTGACATGGATGAAATTTTTGGAGCTGTTGTCAAAAGAAGAGTAGACCTCGCATTGATTCCCATCTCAGTCTATCCTTAATGTCAAGATTACATTTTTTTTTTTTTTTGTAAGAGATCACATGCTATCAGTATATGTAATATTTTAGTGCAATGAATGTAATAAAATAAAATCATTTCATTGAAATAAGTTAATATATAATGCATGGAAAGCAAAATTTGGTGATTTTTAGTATCATTTGCCCAAAGTTTCTATCTCCTTTTTTTTTTTTTTTTAATGCATATGTATCTCCAAAATTTCAATTCTTACTTTAATATATATATATATATATATATTCAATTAGATTTTTTTATCAAAATATAATTGAAATTTTTGTTGTTTTTATATGTACTTGCAAGACAAGAAATTAAAAAATTAAACATTTGCTTTTCTGCCTAATTCTCTTCATTCTTCTTGTCAAGAGGACTGACTACAATTATAGACTATATATGTTACCGTAAAGAATGGTAATAATAGACCACTCATAATAAATCATGCAGAATTTCAATTCAAACTCTCCTGAAACTAATGCTATGAACAAAATTATACAATGGAAACTTGTTACTTCATGTGTCTAATCATTACTTCGAATTCCGTACTCTCAGAGATAAATTGATGGCTCTACTTCTTGTTGAATCCAAATAGGGATTTTATGGCATTGATTGCATTCTCGTTGATAAATGATTCATCAAACTTTTTCAAAAGTAGCTCAAATTCTTCTGATGTTCTTAAATTAGCCAGGTCAGGATCCGTCCGGATTCTCTGTTAACATTGACAACAATATTAGGTAGCTTGTACTTGATGGCATATGTTGTTTAAAGCAATCCATGAAAATATTAGTATCATTTCATTACCTTGAAATCTTCAAATCCTGCTTCCATGGCATCTTCAAGTGCAGACAACCCAGCTTTTAACTGTTAGGAGTTTCAGGCAATAAATGATGCAGCATCAAGTACTTGTCTTGCAGAAAATCAGAAACATGTGCATATGTGCGCACCAATGCAAATGTAAAGAAAAAAGAAAGTTTATGACAAGAGCCTTTACCTGATTAAGCTTTGAATAACAGCAAGCAACATTGTAACTTGCCACAGCAGCTTCAATTGGTTCTGGTTTGGATCCCACTACAGATTCAAATTTTTCTAGTGCTTCATCGTAGTTGGTAGCCCTTTGTCAATTTTTACAAAGAACAAACAAAAACAGAAAGAACGGAAAATCTTAGCCAGATAGAATTCCTTATGAGTTACAGTAAAGCAAAATAGTAAATAACAGATGACTACAGGCCATATCATGTCTAGTAGAATAAATATATTGTTCTTTGAAGGCACAAATAAATCGTTGTCTTGATAATTTCCATAAGGTTTCTTCTCATGAAGGGTAAGGCACCAAGCATGACCAAATCATAACAAACACATCACAGCTATGGAATTTTGCAGCAAATGAAATAAATTGGCAATCCTATAGGCATCTAAATTTAGATATATAATAGATGAAAAAAAACAAGGGGAAAAAAGGGAAGATTTAGAAATGCCATTGTCAGCCTTACTTGTATAGTTGCAGCCCTTCACGAAGATCCTTTTCTCTTTGTGCTTTCTGTTCCTTTTTCCTCAAGTAATTTTGCATCTGAAAGCCAATTGAAGAGATGGGATCAAATAAATTGATGTTAATTTGATAAGTGAAAAATTCTCTACATATAGAAGCAAAGAGGATACAACATGCAAGTCAGCCTTACTTGAATTTCTCTCACTCTATCACTAATAACACCAGAGTTCCTCTCAGCTCTAATGATTTCCTTTTCTGTTAATTCACCGGCATAATCCATCTTCCCTATAGAGTATGACAAAAAAAAAAAAGAAAAAAAGAAAAAGCAATAATTTGAAATCACATTATGCATTTTTTTTTTTTTTTATCAATGAGCCTCTAATTGGAAATTCTTTTCAAGACTAGTGAACAAACCATATCTCTTCTGCATTTTCATGAGCAATGGACCAATTCTTTGGCGAATGGTATACATAGTCCTCCCATACTCGGCAGCTGGCCATATCTCTGTCCCAAACACAGCACTGCACAAGATTTAGAACTCCAAATCACATTCTCAAGTCTCCACCTAAGTTCTTTGAAATTCTTCTAAAAATCATAGAAGTTTGATATAGAAAAAGGGCTAATTAAATTTAATTACAGAAACCAACATTCTTTCTTGGTTAAGTAGGCTCTCACTGGAGTTCAAACTCAACTCCAATAACACAGTCATTTCATCAAACAGTAATGGCTCATAAAATTTCAGACACAAAACCAACCAATGACATGGTGCTATAATATTAATCCTCGAAAATTAGAGTTCCCACCACAATAACAAGCTTTAATCAACTGAGAAAACTAACCAATTTTGCTTAACCTGCTAAATTACTTACCTATTCAAGAATACAACTTGATTATATATAATTTGTTATACAAGAACAAAATGAAAGAAAGAAATTAAACCTGGTGGCAATAACTTTATCCCCAACAGAGAACATTCCAGTCTTATCAGCGGATCCACCAGCTGCAATAGCATCAATATAAGTCCCACCATCTCTGCCTTTTGCAAATTTGAGCCCATAAGGCTGAACAATTTCTATTTCATACTCTTCATATTGTTCCCCTTCTCCTCCTTCACTTCCACTCTCTGGTTTTGATGTTTTGGACTCTGTTTCAGATGCATTAACAATCAAATTCGATTGTTTTAGCAAATGGGTATTGGAAAGAGTAGTTGAATTGCTAAAACTTGAGTAATTCTTGAATAAGAAATTATTGGTTTGGGAAAACACAAATGGGTTTTGCTTGTTGGTGGAAATATTGGTTCTTGGCAATTGTGGGGAAGAGTAAAGAGATGGATAGCTACTTGAAGCTATAGACATGGCTGCCTGGTTAAGCTTCTTCTTCTACTGTTCTGAAATCAAGAATGTAAAGATGTTATTAGTTAGTTAATACTGGTACAAGTTGAGAGAGATAGAGAGAGGGGTAAATGGATTGCAAATGAAACACTAGTGGCTCGAACGAACTGGGAGCGATTTGATGCAATAGTATGGCGCCATATATCATTTTTATGGAACACGTATCAATATGTGAAGTGTGAATGGAAGGAATAATTGGACAGGATTCTTGTTTACAAGAAGACCAAATGCTTCTTCGTACCTTTTCTCTCTCCTATTTATTCGTTGATCAAGCATATACCTGTGTTTTTCTTCTTCTTCTTCTTCTCATTATTTTTAATTAACACTCTTTCCATCCACAAATAATAATTTACATTTCTTTTTTAAGATATAAAAAAAATAATTAATTTTCTTTTTAAGTTAAATTTATGATTATATTTTCAAATTTACATTTTAACATATTTATAATCAATCACCTTATTTTAGAATAATTAATGTTACTAGTGATTATAATAAAGATAAAATAATAAAAAAATATAAAGCAATTTTGGTCTAAAATAGAAGTGAATCATCATTAGATAAAAATATTTTAAATTAAATTACACAAAAATAAAAGTCAACATGCGTCGGAACATGATATGATATAAAAATATATTAATTTAAAAAAAAAATATTTATATATATTTTCATATTTATTTTAAATACCATATCACACTTTTTTTTTTTATTTAAATGTAGAAAATGATATTGACATTTTTCAAATTACAAAAATATCTTGACGTAATAAAAACAACTCATTAATTAGAGATGGTCATAATTTCGAAATTTTTGGTTTTGGTTTTCGAATTAAATGAATCGAAATCAAAATTTTAAGAGGTGGTTTCAGTTTAATTTAAAAATCGTTGGTTTCGAGACGATTTCAATTTTAATTTTGATTTCAGTTTCGATTTCAGTTCAATATTATTTCAATACGGTTTAGAACTGAATTTATTAAAAAAATAGATAAATTAAAATAAATAAATAAAAAAAGTTTGAACTTAAATTCTTATAAATTAAGTGCCTACATATCTTCTTGAAATATGGCAGAATCAAAGCTCATGTAGTTTTCTTATCTTTAATATTCTTAACCCCTTACTTACCCCCAATCGCTATCTTCATTTAAAGATGACATTCTGATTTCAATTGTGTCTCCCTTCGTTGTCAAAATCATTTCAAACAACTCTCCTTTATTGTCATGAATTATCTCTAGTTCCCTATATTCAGCTTTGGTCTAAGCATCGAGACAAATTTGAATCTCCACTATTTCAAAGCTCATTCTTGAACGAGTTTCATCCAAAATAGTGCCTCCAATGCTAAATGTTTGTTCCACTATAACTATTGAATAAGTGGTTGCTAAAATTTGCTTAGCAATTAGAAAAAGACTTGGGTATTTGCTCAAATATATTTTTTACTAATTCAATATTAATTGTTAGATAACTTTCTAGTTCTAAAATAGTTCATGCCCTTTGTTTTTTTGCCTATGAAATAATATTTGATCCCCTGTATTTAATTTATCTGAGATTTCACTTTGATTAGTAATACAATTAAATTGAGAAAATTGAGGAATAATTTGTCCACTATAAGTATTAGAAAAATCTTCACATATAATACAGTAAAATCACTATAAATTAATAACGTTAGGACTAGTAAATTTTATTAATTAAAAAAATATTAATTAATCGATAAATTAATAATTTATTAATTTAAAGAGAGTATTTACAATTCAACAAATAATATTTAATCAACTACAAAATTATTGTATTTTATAATATATTAATTTAATATGAGCTAAATGAATTGAAAAAAAAAATGATATATGAATTAATTAAAATAAAAGAAACAAAAAAATATGTTATCAATTAAATACGAATTAAATAAATTAAACAAAAAAATATGTATAAATTGAATATGAATTAAATAAATGAAAAAAAAAACATATGAATATAATTGTTTAGATTTAAAATAATTTTTTGTAAATCACTTTAAAGAATCTCTTATATATTTCATAGTGACAATGACTTTCCATCGAAAACGTGTTCAAAAATCAATCATAATAGATGAAATGGGTAAAATATTATGTGAATATAATAAAGTATTATGTGAGTATAATAAAGAATATTCACATGCAGTAAAAAAGAATTGCAGTAATAAATTTTTGAAAAATTTCATGAAAATTAGTCAAGGTTAAATATCAAATATACTCGAATGAAATTATAGATGAAAACACACTCAAAAGTATCAACAATATTTCATAAGTTTTTATTGCAATTCGAGAATTCAACTCCAAAATTTCTAAATGTAATAAGAAAAATTAAATATGAGATCTAATTATATTTAAATTTCAAGGAAAAATAAGTAACAATAGACTCATATTTTAATTAAGTACCTTAGTCTATTATATACAATATTAATAAATTATTAATTAAGTACCTTAGTCTATTATATACAATATTAATAAATTATTAATGATAAATTATTAATTAAAAATATAAACGGGATCATGTAATTATATATGAATTTTTAAAAAAATATTATCTTATTAATTTATCAAAATTATTAATTTAATCCACTATTCCAAATCGAAATCAAAGAAAATTATTATATAATAGAAGTTATTAATTTATCGAGTATTAATTTATAAATATTTTACTGTATGAATTAATTTTATAATATTAATAATTATTGATGTAATATCTACACAACAGAGCAATACCAAGTAAACTGATTAAGTAGGGGTGAAAATCAAATCGATCGAACCGATAAAATTAATCTAATCAAATCGAAAAAGATAGTTTTATAATTTATTTGATTTGGTTTAGTTTAAAAAATAAAATAAACCGAAAGTTTGATTTATTTTGCGGTATGAGCATTTTTTTCCTCCAATTTCAAACCGAAGTTATATATATTACTATTATTATAATTAAATATATTTTATTTTATTTTATATACAGCTACATATTTTTTAACCTAATATTAATTTAGAATTTTAAAAAAATCATCCATGAAAATTAACTAAAAATAAATAAAAAATAGTCTAATTCTTAAAAAAATAATAGTAATAAGTTTTAGGTGTGCTAATTAATGGAATAAATAAGTTTTGGGTTATATAATATTAAATTATTTTAAAAAAATTTTATTGCCGATATTTTATCTATATTTTTCATTTTTCTTTAAATTTATAATAAAATAATATCGATTTATAAAAAAAAAATTTGATTTGAAATAAAAAAAAATCGAAGGTATTTAAATTGAACCAAATCAAATTAAAACTAATGATTTGATTATAATAGTGATTTGGTTTAATTTGAAAAATTTTCAAACAAAAAATATTAATTTGATTTGATAACAACACTTTAAACCGAATCAATACCACCCCTATGATCAAGTATGTTTGAAAGTTGTAGCGCCCTTGACTAATATGGAACGGCCATTACGATCCAAATGCCAAAAATAACTCGAAGACACAAAGAAAATTTAAGGCCGTTACACGTTACATATTATTCAAGCTCATTACACATTAATATGTAACTCCCCTCACGAAGAACATTTTAACTTCTAAAAATAGTAAAAAATACAAAAGGAAAATTCAAACCCATTATAGATTATTCAAGACTATTGCAAGATAATGAATAACGACCGTTAAACAAACATAATGGCCGTTACAGACAGTAGACTTATTAAATCAGATAGATCTATTTAAAAAAATATAATTGTTAGAATCAAATTATTTAAAAGCTCTTGTATTTGATGCAATTAAAATAATTATATTTATTGTCCAAGATTTAAAAATTATAAATATATGATGATTTGAAGTTGGAGCAATTTTTGAAATACCTTTGAAAAGCATATAATACTTGTATATGATATCCTTGGCATAAAAAACAAAATCCTGACTCGAGACTGAAACTAGTCCAACCAATTCGGAAACGCCCATATGTTAGCATAAGGTCATTATTGACTCAGGAAGTGCTTGACATAGTACAGGAGGATGAGCACTCTAAATTAAATGTTAACAAGGGGAAATTCTGCAGCCTCTTAGTAGTTCATAAATACTCTTTACAAATATATTGGGTGACATTTATGAGTAACAATTAGCATTAATATTGTTACCTTTTTTTTCCCCTTTTCTTTGTTCGTATAAGCTGACCTTTCTAGTATTGTTATCTATACATAAAGGCTTGGTCTTGCATGCCATGGGATTTCAAAGAATTATTCATCGGAATAGTAGCTCAATAATCGAAAATTTATATCAAAATGTAAGAGATCAGGAACCCATACCTAACAGTAATAATATACAAACTAAGAAAAAGATAAGAGGCACAAAGGCAAGGAAAACTAAGAAAAAGAACCATATATATGTATATGATTAATAAATATCCGAATCTTGGCAACCTATAGACATGAAATGAACATCACAAAAGTGAAAGCCAAACATGCAAAACCAGGTAGCTTATAAAGCCCTTACAATCTGCAACCGCCAGCCAAGCATTGAGCTTGAAAAAAAAAAAAGAAGAAAAACCCCATATTACAAATACCCCCATAAGCTTCAAAGGACTCCACATCTTTACCTTTCTTTTATTTCTATGCAAAAGAGAGGAGAAACAAAAATGCTGATCTATAAACATATGGACCTTGAGCGGAATTTGCTCTTAAAATGCCCAAGGAGTGTTTAATTAAGTAGAACCAAAAGAACTTTCAAAATTTCCCCCTTCATCGGTTCAGAAAAGTTGTTAAGAAAGGCATCTTTTCACCATTTTCTTTCCAGGTCTAAAGCTTCAAAAAGACCAAAGCCACAAAGCCAATTTCAAAGCTTTTCTTTACCTGCTTATTACAGAATTTACAGCAATTTCTTGAGGAACAAAAGTGCAAGCCTACATTTGGCCCCAATAAAAGGAAAACTAGAAATGACCAACTAAAATGTAGAGGACATCAATAACAAGAGTTATGCAATCATACCTACATATTACTTCTTCAGACTATTACTAGAGAGGACTTTCCTCCCATATGGGCTAGTTCGAAGCACAGGAATATGGGGCCTTATGGCCTCTACCAATGCAGCTTGAAGAGTTCCCTGCACAACATGTGAACAAAATATCAGACAAAATGACAGATAAAAAAGGCCCATTTTCCTCCTCTTAAATCACCTTGAGTTCGTACTAGTATCATGTACTTTATGATTTAAATATTTCAACAAAACTATGCCGTCCAGAAAGATAATGCTAAATAAACAATCCTGTTAGTCAACTACATTTCTTCCTTTTTGAACTGTTTAAAAAGCAATTCCACCAAAAATATTCATAACAGTTCTTTAATTTTATATAGAAGATAATGCTAATGGCTTTTTCTTCTTTTTTTTTTCTGTTTTTTTTTTTTTTGGTATAAAAGAGATGAGAAAATTATTATAGCCACAAAGGGAATTCTCCCAGCTGCGTCAATAACGCAAACAAAAGGAAAACCATTACGATCCAAAAGTAGATAGTTATTCCAAACATTTCTTAGCCTAGAACTCGCATTACTTTTGTACAGCTTAAGCATGTTAAGACAAAACATACTCTTGAAAAAATATTAATGAGATTGAACAACGAAATTATTAACCTTTGATTGATGCAGTGCTGCTTGAATAACATAATTGCCATAAGGATCTTGCATGACTTGATCCAAGTGAGCATTATTTATCAGCTCCCGGATAATGTGAGCACGGTGACCCTCACTTGCATATTTTAGGCATTTCTCTACCACATTACTGCTATATTTCTGCATAGACAAGTCCCCAAAGTTACCCTCCAGCTGATCAAGAATATCAGCTGTTGCCCAAGGAAGCTGAAGCTCAAAGACAAATTGCAGAACATAGTTCCTGCAAGAATGAAATTAAGATTTCAAAGCTTAAATAATACAAGCAGATTATAGTATTCAAACATCTTCAGAATGCTATGTAACGAACACCATTTGGTATAGCATTACAGATTTTAGAACATTCTAGAAACAGGGAAGGGGAACTTCTCAAGCCTAATCTTCGAATTCAAAATGCTGATTCTCATAACGTGGTAGCCTCAAATTCCAAAACATATTGATGTAAATACCCAAAAAAAGTTGGAAAAATGCCTCAGCAGGTTTAGAGCAACTTCGTGACAGCAAGTCAAGAGAGATGATACAAAAACCTTTTCCACCAGTAAAAGTTTACAGAATAGGTCCTCCTATATTTAGTGATGGTCTATAATATTTCCTCACATACAATGCTCTCATTCTCAAAAATAAATAAATAAATAAGGAAAAAATAAAAAAGAAGAATAAACACAAATTTTTCAAGGCATCTCATTATTGATTTTTTTATTTTTTTTACTATAAGCCAGACTAACAAAAGTTTCCTCTCATTGGTATGGGGATTGTTGCATAACTCTTTTTGCTTTCGTTCACATGGTTTTATCTGTACTTTAAAATCATGTTAGACCATATCAGTGCCACAGCAGAACAACTTCCATGAAATAGTGAAAACTGAAATGGATGAAAAATCATGCAGCTTTTCTTGTATTAATTGGCTTGCACGAAAGCACAGTACAACTCAATTTAGCCTTAATCCAAAAAAAAAAAAAGAGATCGAGCCAGAGGGAAAGAAAGCTTTAGTACCCAAATGGATCTTGGGAAAGAATTAGTGCATTTGATGTGATCTCAGAGATTAAACTGCGTCTTTGCTCACCCTTAGAATGACCAAGGCATTTTTGAAGTACACAACAGCCATGGCGATCAGTAGCAAGTTCAACACAGTTAGCAGTTGCAGCTTTGAAAAGGAACTGTATGATGAATCATTAACAGTGTTTCATCAGATGATACATACTTGCTTTACTCTATATACAATAATATTTATTTCAAAACGAAATATCATTCGCAGTATCCACATGGAAGGGCTTAGTAATTGCTGGAGAACAAAAATTTTAGTCGAGCAGTATCTCAAAGCTAGTAAAACTGAAAATGTTCCATTTTCCACTTCATGGCATTTGAAGGAGAAAACAAGAAACACCAAATAAAAGAGAATTCACTTTATTTTACACTATATGAATTCACAATTATGGTACATAATATTTGTGGTTTTAATTTTTTGTTTCTCTTTCCTTTATGGGAGCCTCAGTGCCTCACTATCAAAAGTGAATCATACTTTCAGTAGATAAATGAGAGAATTCCAAAAACTATAAACATATAGCCTCATTCTCTCCACAAATCATACTTAGTGTAATTATTTCCTGGTTTAATATTAATATAATATATATAACCAAAGGCATAATTTTGTATGATCATCAATATTGACTCCTTATTGATCCTTTCAAATCAAAAGATAATCAAATAACAACACCTAGTCTGTAAAATTCAAAGAAAAAATTCACAGGAGACTATACAATGGAAAAATCAGATAACCAGTCCAATAGGTCATTTCTATTGTGAAACAAAACAAAGGAACAACTTAAACCAAAAAGAATAAAAGAAAAGATTTCTCTCAGGAGCATAAAAAGTAATTAGATGTCATCTAAACTCTTTAGATAAAGGAACATAAACCAGTTATATTTTTACCACCCCAATGCCATCCCCCTCTTACCCTGTTCATATTTTATCGCGATGTTTTGCTAAACAATATTCCAATGAGAACCTAATCAACTTGCTCCATTATCTTAAAAGTTTTGAGGGTTTTAAGACAAAAAGACTCAGAATAAATTATCAGAGAATGCACAAGTAAAATGAATGAGAATAAATTAATAGTTTTAAGGATCCAAATGCACAATTAAATTCACATACGAAGAAATATATCTCTTACCTCACTGCATTCAGGTGTTAGATACTGCAAGCAGCGCTGTGCAACATGGTTACCATTCATATTTTTTATCAGTGTCACTATACCGGACTTCAGCGAGGAGACGACCATGGAAAACTGCTCCGGAGTCTTAAGGGTTTCAATTACCTTCTGAACTGCCCGAGTCCTGTGTTCAGAATTCACAAGTGCATTTTATAAGATGATTAAGATAATTAATATTAGAAGTTTGAGTCTTGATGGTAAAATAACATGCACATACACACCAACACAAGTACAGAAAGAGAGAGAGAGAGAGAGAAATATCAAACCCGTGCATATCACATGAAATCCTAACAAGTTCCCCAGGTTTTCTAGTAATGAAACAAAGAATTTGCATTCGCTGATCCTCATTGCACACTTCCAGCAACTTCTGGACGAGGTAATTCCCAAAAGGGTCTGTCATCAGCTCGACAATATGGTCAATGACCTCAAGAAAAATATTATCAACTTCTTGTGGAGTGCCCTCAGAAAATTTTCTTTGCAAAAAGCGGCAGCCATGTTGGTCCTTTGCCATGAGATATACTTTACCAGTAATTTCATCCACAGAGTTATATTTCTGAGGCTGGGGTCTAAGATTAGTACTTTTAAGATCGGCAATATCAGGGGACAAATTCCATGAGCTCAGATTGTCTAACGGAAAGCATCCAGCACTAGAAGTAGATAAGTTATGGCGCACATGACCATTTGATAGCACTTTTCCATTCTGGTTGAGATTGGCAAGTGACTCATTTCCTCCCACCGAGCCAAACTTCACAGTTTTAGGTGTGTTCAGTCCTTGAGATCTTGTTAGAATCTTTTCAGGAAAACTCTGTTTTCCTAATTTATCCAAAACATTTTTACCATTTTGTGACTGGGTGAAACCCCTTGTTACTGCATAATTATTCCAAAATGATTCTTGATTAGATTGCTGAAGTTGATGAGAGATTGGCACCTCAAAACATGGTTGTCTGGCATTCCAATTCATCAGCTTTGTTGCAATATTTCCATTTGCTTGAATAGGATGTTGAGCTTCCAACCGTTGATTATGCAGTTGCTGTAGATACAGGTACTGTTGATGCATTCTGTAAAATTCTTCCTCTTCAATGTTCCTACAACTGATATGAGGCTGGTTTAACCGTTGTGAATGTATGCAAGGAAGCACAGACTGCATATCCGCAAAGTATTGTCGCCGATCAGACATTAAAGGAAACTCCACACCAGGCAGAGCCACATTAGAAAGGAACTGAAAACCTTGCACCCCATGAGCAACTGGCAAGACACTGGAGAAATTGTCAATTGTTTGAGGCTGGCAATAACCAATTGGTATCTGTTTTTGTTCTTGGGCATTAAGTTTTAACAAATTTGAACTTTCTTGGGAAACTTTTATTACATTAAACCCATCAAAATCACAAGACAGAGTGTTTGGTGATTGGAAAGATGGAGCACCTGCCACTGATGAATTTTTATTGGGAACCAAAGCCTTCACGCTGTTTGTGAGTTTACAATCTAATGAAACAGCATGATTCGGTGAGGATTTATAATTGGCTGAGACACTCCCAGTATCGAAGCTCAAATCAGTAAATGCAGATGTCAGGGATTGATCATCAGGTAGGCTTGCTTCCACTGATTGGACTCTCTTGATAGGAAATCCTAGAGTTTTATTAATTAACCATTTTCTGTCATCCAGACTTGCATTGTTTTGGAGTTTTTCAGTCAAAGGCCCTTTGTAGGAATTCACACAAATAGGTGCCAGGCTACTATTTAGAGACACGCTTTTAGGTACAGCTTCCTCAGAATGTGAATTCCCAGCAGTAGCATTTGGTATCTCTCCAAGAAGCTTCTCAAATTCATCAAAGACTAGTTCAGTTCTTCCAACTTCCATTTTCTATATTATAAAACTATTAACAGTTCCTCTTCAGTCAAACAAAGCAATGTCGACAAGGCAAATGTAGATCCACACAAAAGCCTTTCAATGCAGAAAAACCATGAATCATAAGAAATCATCCATAAGCAAAATAATATGGGGAACAACCAAGTAATGGACTAACAAATTGTGACCTTCAATATTTAACTAACAAAATGAATTTTATGATTTCAATATATACAAAATTTCACATTATCAAAATGCACCATCCATTAATCGGAACACATCACTTTTTGCAGCTAATATCCAACTTTTCCCAAATTCTGGAAATTATTTTTTTATCCAAAAAGCTAAAAAGGAATTCTATTTGTTCTTCAGCTGATGCAGTTGTCACAACAATCTCCACACGTCCAAATGACTTATAAAACCAAAAATATAATAAATGAAATAAGAATACATATAGAAGAGGAACATTGATCAAAAAATCTCTAACCACCAATAATTCTACACTAGAAAAATCAATCAATACCAAAACCCCAGTCCGAAAACTGAGTTCACAGATCGCTCTAGAGTCATGATTACCATCATTAGGATGGTCAGACCGTTTCAGAAACCATTTTCCTCTATTTCTACTTCCAAAAAAAAAAAAAACAACAAAACAAAAAAAAAAAACAGAAATCTCATAGCCTAAAAGAATTTAACTAAAAACAGACCCCAAATTCAATCAAGTTCTTGTACAGAACCAAAACCCAGAAAATCAAAATCCTGATCATCAAAAACCAAATTTCAAATTTCAAAAATCAGAAAAAAATCGATCAATACAGTCAAAATCAATCAAACAGACGAAAACAAGAGAAACCCAATTGAGATGAAATGATTTGAGAACAATGTAGGAGGAAACAAAAGAATGAACAAGTGATTAAACAAAGTAAATAAACAAATACATACCGGTGACAGAGGAGTCAGCATTAGAAACACAAGACGGACATTTTTAAAGTGAAGAAAGGCAAAAGAGAACAAACAAAACAGAATTAAGGATGATCGGGGATATTTTGTTTGATTTTCAGAGAAAAAGCAAAGGGAGTGCAAGTGTTGTTAACAAGGGCAAGAAGAGAGGCGGCGTGAAGAAGAAGGAGATGTTAGTTTCTGTTTGTCTAAGAGAATTGAGAAAGATACAGAGGTATGAAGAGAGAAAAATAGAGATACCATTTCCAAAATTGGCAAAGAATTTACAAAAGCACCAAACAAACACACCAACTACGCACCATAACCCATCTTATTATGAATGAATAATCCATGCATGGACTTCATTGTTTATGTGCTTTCTTTTCTTTTCTCTTTTCTCTTTCCCTTCTTTTTTTATTTATTTATTTTCATTTTTATAAGCTTTTGTTTTGTTTTGGTACGTTTTGGGTTTGGTCATTACCTTTTATTTATGTGCTTAAAATAATAAATATCAAATTCCCTGATAATATAATATTCTATGTGATATTACTATACAATTTCAATTCAATACAATTGAATATATAATTATTATAGTCTTTGTTTGTTTACACTTTCTACTTGACTTCTTTTGTTGCTTCCAAGTAAACTAACTTTAACTTTTTGCTTGGTTCTTGTTAGTTGTTGAGCAATGCCAAGGAAAGTGTCCTTCATAGTTAACTAAACCAAACTAGGCTTTCTTTTTTGTAAGGGCAAATGACAAAAAATAAATAAAATGTAAAATTATCCTCATTTTTCTCAATCTAAAATTAACACTAATTCTCTTATTTTATCTATAATATGACAAATATATAGATATAATTGATATTATATAATTAATAAAACATAACAATATGATTTTTTTTATATTAACCATCGATATTTTCATTATCGTCTTATAGTTAATAGGATTAAATTATATTTTGAAATTTGTGATTGCTTCTTTCAATATGTGTATTTTCTACGAATTAATCATAAAATCTCAATATTAGATATAAGTGTATCTTTCCACTTAAATCACACATTATTAGTATAATATAATTTTTTTAAAAAAGAATATATAATAGAAAATTTAGATATAAGGCAATATTGTAAAATAAAACACTAACCCTTGTTTGATATAAATAAATTCCATAAAATTTTCATAATTTTGATAGGATTTAATTAGTTATTTTTAATTTTACAAATTTAATTATTTAAAATTCTAAATGAATTTAGATTTAAAATAAATACAAATTATGAATTTATAAATGAATTCCATAATAGTTAAACTAAATCCTATCAAAATAATTGGTATTTCTAAATGAATTTCACAATTTTAAATCAATAAATTTTTTAAAATTAAAATATTATTATTAACTTTAATATTTTACTCTTTTTAGGAACCACTTTCAGGTTGTACATAATCAATAATCATCAATAAATTAAATTGCACAATTCTCATGAAGTGTGATTATCACGTTTTATATTTCTTGGAGATGTCGGATTTTAGCTTTTCTTTCTTTCTTTTTCAATTTTATTTTATCATAATTAATAAATATTAATTGTATTAATTTATATATAGTTATATTACCATCAAAAAAAAAATTTAATTGTGAGTGATTGGCATATTTTGGCTGGTATGAGGACACAAAAACTATATTTTCAAATGCTCATGACACTACATGATGCAAAGGACAATCCTTTGCGTACAATTAGAAATGAGTGTCATGTGAGGTTTTTTATTTTAAATTTTTCACAGTTTATGAAAATAGTTATTTTAATCAATTTATAGCATGGTTTTAAACGTAACGGCCGTTATTTCTAAGTTTTTAATGTGACCGTGATCGGTATTACCGTTATATAATGGTTAAAAAATAAATAACCAATATCGACCGCGATGGCCGTTATTTAACGATAACAGTCGTGACAAACCGTGACACACCGTTATATAACGCGGCAGATAAAAAATTTAATATTTTAAAATTTTTGATAAAATTTTTATTGTATTTTGTTTACTTATATTTTTTATTTATACTTTTTGTTAAATAATAGAACGAAAAACAACAACAAAAATATTATTTATCTTAATTATAAAATTAATGTATGATGACAAATAAAAAAATTAATATTATAATTGTCAACAATTTATCTTATATAATTATTAATTAACGTTAATATGTTACTTTAATATTTTTATTTAGCTTATTAAAAACAAGACAAAAAGAAAACTACTATAATTTATAGACTTCTTAACTCTTGCAAATTGCAAATACAACAAAATTATCGGTGGTTGATTTTTATTTTTTAGAAAAAAAAATATTATTAGGAGTTTAAATCAAACAAAAAAGTACAATAATGAAGGAATCTTTTTGCACAATTTCTACTTTTTGCATTCTGCAGAGTAAAGTTATAACTTATTGTTGCTTTTTAATAATTTAACAAAAATTTTCAAATTTTCAATTCAAAACTTCAATAATCAATGATGTACAATAATTTAAAAAAGTCAGAGGAAATAAACTATTTATAACAACATTCATATTTGATACGTCCAATTCCAAAATGAAGAGCAACTGAGTAAAAATAAAACTCTGTCAAAAATCAAACTCTCTCAATTTAAACTCCATGCTAAAGCCCCATCTATAAACAATTAACCGATAAAATAACTTTTTTTAGTAAGTAATTAAATTATTTTATTATTTTTTTAGTTAATAGTTATTATCATTATCATTATCATTATAATTAACATCACGATATATTTTTCATTATCATCATTATTATTGTTGTTGTTATTATTATTAGATTTAGACAAGCATACCAGTTTATTAATTTTTTTAATTAAAGTTAGTTAAATTAATTATTTTTCATTATCATCATTATTATTGTTGTTATTATTATTATTATTAAATTTAGACAAGCATGCGAGTTTATTAATTTTTTTTTAATTAAAGTTAGTTAAATTAATTATTTTTCGTTATCATCATTATTATTGTTGTTGTTATTATTATTATTAGATTTAGACAAGCATGCCAGTTTATTAATTTAATTGGGTATGTAATTACATGAAAAAATTCACTGAAGGTGGAGATCTCCTCCTGCCTGGTATCACTAAATTCGCGACAAACTTTATTACTATAGAAAATATAGTGCGACACAGGATTAACTTGAAAAATATGTTTGAGTCTGAGGGGTGGTCAACATCAAAATATGGTAAAGCTACTAGTGGGCCAGCTTTTGAAATTAAGAATATAATTTTGTGCTTGTCATCTGATGGTAGAAAATTTTGGTAGAAAGCAGATGAAGTTATTAAAGTTGAGGAGCCTTTACTTAAAGTTCTAAGGTTGGTAGATGGTGATGAAAAGCCAACAATGGGCTTTATATTTAAAGCAATGGAGAGAGCAAAATTAGCAATAAAAGAAAATTGCAAAAGTTATGTCAATTATTGGAGGATCATTGATGAAAGATTGAACTTTCAATTACATCATGATTTGCATGCAGCGGGTAATATTTACGTATCATAATAAAACTTATTGTTAAGAATAGTAAGATTTTTATTATTGTATAACTA
>CANXYC013161931.1:0-18808 GCA_948193065.1 Aleurites moluccanus
AGAAATTAGCTGTCCGGTCAACAGAAGAATTTCTGAATTGGACCAGGGGTAAAAGTTCACCTTAATGCATGTGTAATTTTGATAAAAATAAAGAAGTGAAAAACATATAGGAATACTAAAAAAGTAACCAATAGTAAAACCGTAAATAAATGGAACTTTGAGGTGAATAGTGAAAATTGGTCCATCGGAGTTACAGAATGACTCTGAAACCAATTTTATAAATAAGTACAAATTAAAATAATCTTATTGACTCCTCACATTGAAATCCAAATCCTGACATAATTGATAGAATAAATTACAGAAGAAGTTGAAGTCAAAACCTAATAACTCGAAAGCTTAAGGAATAAAATGAAATTTGCCAATTGACTTTTGTATATAAGCCAACACTTAGCCAAATTTTTCACTTTCTTCTTCTTTCTCATCAAGTGGACGAAATCTCCTTCTTCCTCCATCCCTACCATTTCTTCAATTTCTAACCAATTTTCCTAAGGTTGATTTTCTTTAGCTTTTCAATCAATTTGATGATAGAGAATGGTAAAGTTTTCTATCAATTTTCCTAAGGAAAATTGATAGAAAACTTTACCATTCTCCATCATCAATTTGATTGAAAAGCTAAAGAAAATCAAGGAGAATTGAAGGGAAGAATTCGGGTGGGACACTCCATCAAGGTAATCAATTTGTTTGTTCAATTTTTTGGTTTAGTTTGATGATTTTAAGGTTGAATTGAATGGGTTTTAGGTTAGATTGCATCAATTGATGCATTTTGATAGAAATGCCCAAATTGCCTAAGCTAATTGAAGTTGTTTGTCTTAGCTATGTCAATTAGCATTAGTTTATGTTAATTGATGCTAGATTATGTTAATTGGAAGTCATTAGATAACTTATTGATGGATTATTTGGTATAGAATTTAAGATTTATCAAAGTTGACCTATTTGCCTCCATTGAAGAATTTGGGTGGAAATCAATTTTTCAAAGCATTTGGAAGGCTTAGGTGAGTCTTATATGCATTAAATAACATGCCTAATACCTTAGATTAATTATTAGAATTCATATAAAACTTTCTTGTTTTGGCCGAATGGGGTGTTACTATTCATGCTTCATTTTCTTTGATTTTTGCCTTGAATTCCTTAGCCAATTTGATCCATTTTGTGTTGTTTAATCTTGGTTATTTGATACCTATTGTATTGTTGCCAATGTGCTTTGTTATTGATTCAAATGGGCAAGCCAAACTTGTACCTAAACCTAATCGATTGGCTTGCCAAATTGTGCCCACCAAGTGTTTGATTAAATGCCTAGTTATTTTTTCCTTGGCCTATTGCTTTGTATTCCATAGGCCAACCAATTGAATGCCATCGTTGCCAGTTACATTGGCATGTCAATTGGCCTATCGATTTCCTTTGCCGAATCAACCTTTGTTCCATATCTTTGTTGTTTACATAACCCTTATCCTTGATTGTATATTGTGTATTGCAATGCCTTTGATTCAAATACCATTTGATTTGAAAGATATTGAGTTTATTGACAGTGATGATACCATTATTGCATAATGGTGTCTATTGATATGATATTCACTTGTATTGACCTAAATGTGGTTTGACAGAGTTGCCGCTTCGACAGGGTAGTGGGTACATACTGTCAACAATGTGCACATTGATATTGATATCCTAGCTAGGAAGGGTTATTGGTCTCGGCCATAGGACCTGATCAGTCTTATGCTTACTTGATATGTAATCGACTGTGTGATTACACATAGTCTACGTGTTATATGGCCCTATATCTGTCTTACCATATGATTCCATGACTTTGATATGACCAATGATATTCCCATCGATTTCTAAAATTGATTCTGTAAACCAACATGATTGATACTATTCCATTGTTCCTTTATCATATATATATATCATTGTTCCATCCTATTTGACTTGTGATGCATATAGATTCACTGAGTATCTTATATACTCACCTTTTCTTTGTTTAACCATTTCAGGAGAGGAGTAAATTGCAGAATCCCGTCGTCTGTCATCCGAGGATTTCTGCTTGCTGTCATTTGATGTATATATTATGAATTATGTATTTTGATGTTCATAATTATAATACCCTAGGAAGCCCCATCTTGTAAGCATGAATTGATTCTCAGTTTATGGTTTAAAAGCATTGAAATAATGGAAAATAATTTTAGAGACACAATTAGAAAGCAAATGAAATACTTTTCCGAAAATCGTCAGTGTTGGAAACACTGTTGGGAAAATAGCAGTCCGGCTAATTTAAGAATTTTTGACCCAAACTTGGGGGGATGAAATAAGTTAATTTTATGTGAAATTTTGGTGAAAAGAAAGAGTTGAAAAATATTTTGGAACACTGAAAATAATAGTAATGGCAAAATTGTAAATAAAGGAAACTTTAGGGGCCATTTTGGAAATCTACTGTCTAGGATCCAGAAATGATACAGAACTATTTTTAAAGGATAGAACAACTTAAAATAAGGTATTTCACTCCCCACACTTGAGGTTGAATCCAAACAGAATAGACAAAATAAATTACAGAAAGTTTTGGGGTCAAAAATACAAATAAGGAAAATTTTGGGCCAAAAGTGCAATTAAACAAAGTTGTGGGACCCATCCATTCTAGAAATAAGCTAGGTGGCCGAAATTGATGGTGAAGGAGATGATTTTTGGATAGAAAAATGATTATTTGATTTATTAATTAATTAAATTGGTGACAAATCACCAATTCTAGAAAATTCCATCATTTATCTTTATTTTTTTTTTTTTTTTTTTTTAGTTGGCTTTATACAAATAAAAGAAGATGAAAAATAGGAAATGGGGAACCATGGAAGGAGAAAACCACCAAAAATATACTTCCAACCTTTCCAAAGAAAATCAACCAAAATTTGATAGGAAAAGATGAGAGAAAGAAGAGGAAGAAGATGAAATTTGATGGAGATTATGTGAGCTGTTTGGTGGAACAAAAAGATGAAGGAATTCCATGGTTCAATTTTAAGGTAAAGCTTTCTAAAATTAGTTATTTGATTGTATTTAAGATTTCTAAAGTTTGATTTGGCAAATAATTGAAGTAATTAAGCTAAAATGTTAAGAATGAGCTAGGGTTAATGTAGTTTCTGAATTCTATTTTGAGGTAGTAAATTATGGCTATTATTCCGAAATTTTAAAGACTGAATTTGTGGATGGTTAAAACATGAAAGTTGTAGATAAATATTTTAATTAGATTTATGTAAAAGTAATTTGTGAAATTTAAAGTGAGGAAAGATTAATTGAGTAAGGACTGTGACTGGACTGGAATTAGGTTTTCTAGAAAATGCTACTGTATTTTTATTGTACATAATGATAGAGACAAAATTAGAAGAAATTTTTGACATGAAAAGTGTTTATTAATGTATTATATATAGTCTTGTAAAAGGGTTTTGTAATTGGAATTGTGGTTTATGAGATATTAGGTCATAAATTTAGACTACCCGGATTGACTGTTTAACAGAACATAGGTTACAGAATTGTATTAATATTAGGACATTAAATTCTGAATTAGAGAAAGTGTTAAAAATGAAAGATGATAATTTATGTGTAATATAAGTTACTGTAAAATGTTTTTATAATTGTATGAGTACAAAATTTATTATAGGCATAGAAATAGGGCATGGTTGGATAGAGATTTTAGGGCAATAATTTAATTTTGGAAATTCACTAATAATTATACAGTGATCCAAAAATTATAAAATTTGGATATGTTATACTTTTATGTGTCTGTTTTCAATTTGAAAAGTAATTACAGTAATTGGTTAAGTATTGATTGAGTTATTAGTAAAAAAACAGAATCTGCCAGAATAGGATTGCAGGCAGAATGCAGGGTAGCAGGGCTGATTATAGGTCTAAATTTAAATTAACACCATAAATTGTGTAGTAATGATTTTAATATGAAATTTAGATATGTTAGAACCTTATATGTAAGTTTAATTATAAATAAGAATAGAAGCAATTGGATAATTGTAGAGAGAGATATGAGTAATATAATGCTGGCTGCCAGTAAAGTTCTTTATAAGTAAAATACTAGTAACTTGGAAATTTGAGGAATTTTCTTTAATATAAATATAAGTAATGTAAGTTTATATTAAATAGTATCTAAATGGAAATTAATTGGATATTTAGAGTCAAGAATAAATAAGAGATGCGATGGGTACCATAAAAGATAAGGAAAAGAATCAAGGATAAAGGAAAGAGGGAAAGTTCAAGATATTAGCATGGTGAATAATGTATACATCATTATGCATGCCATGTTTGATTTGTTGACCAATGAATATGTTTCCTTCTTGGTTAAATGCCTCATTGCTATTGTTGATCATTCTCAAATATTGGAATCATCCATCTCCATTGATTGTTATTGATATTGAAATGCCTATTGTACTCGATTGACTATGTACCTGAATTGCTCCTAAAGTATGCACACCAAATGTTTAACAACATTCCATGATGTTTATTGTTAATTGCTATCTTTGTATCAAGAAAAAAACCTATACATGACTAATAAAATGAATTGACAAGTAAGCCATTGTACCGTAATGTTCCTAATGAATACTTGATACTGTTATTGACATCCATTGGCCTATTTACATGTGGATTTGACAGAGCTGCCTCACCGACGGGGTAGTAGGTACATACCGTCAGCAATGTACACATTGACTATATGTGATACCCTAGATGGGAAGGTTAACTGTCCTAACCATTGGGCCTGATCAGCCTTATGTACATGATATGAGATTGACTGTGTGATTACACATAGTCTACGTGTTTTATGGCCCTTTATCTGTCTTATCTACATGATATGAGTATTACTTACCTGTTCATTGATTCCAAACTTATATCTTATTGCTTACCACTGATGGCCATTCTTTCATCGATTTAATTGTTACTTGTTCCAAACTTCCAAAAACATTAGGTGTGCAAATTAATTAACCTTGACATGTTAATTAAATATACTGATATTCTTCATTGTATTTATTGATACTTGACTACCATTGTTATCCTTTATTATCATTTGCTTACATCACCTGTTTAATGATGTATACATGCTCACTAAGTATTTTTATACTCACCTTATTGTGGTTTATAATTTTTACAGGAATGAGATAGTGAAGGCTGATTCCAAGTCAATTTCTTCTCTAACTTGGAATGTCAAGTACAGCAAGGTAGAATATTATTCGCTAAAGGTTATAAGTATCTACTCATAGAGCTCCATGATACCGAGTGTAATTAGATGATTGGGAACTATAATGATGTATAAATAGTGAAATATTTAAGGTTATAGTGACATTAAAAATTATAATGTGTAATGTATAATGATTGAAAATGTCAATGATAATAAAGTGGTAAATACAGTGACAAAGGTAAATAATAAAAATGAAATTTTCATGTTTTGAAAAAGAAATTTAGAAGTACCATGTGTGATTATTGAACTGTGAAGTTGAGGGTATAAGGTTGGCAAATTATTGGGAGTGTAAAATAATTATTAGTACAGACTGTGTAATTTTTGAGAGACCCGATTTTGGGTCGGGATTAAGGTTAAAATTACAAAGGAAACTTTGACAAATTTTCTGTAAAATTTTTAAGTAATAATTGGGATTTAACTATTTATGAATGGATTAAGAATGATTGATTGATGAATGGACTGTTTAATGGGTTCTACGGGTTTTCGGTGACCTTAAGTCTACCCGTGCCCTAGGACCGTCGTGGCCTAGAAGTGGGTCGTGACTATAATCTAGCTACTCCATGGGGTATGTGTGGGATAGTTAGGATATGAACATTTATATGTATGTGATGATATTATGAGATATATGATGATCCTGTGGTATGATATAATGACTGTTACAGCCAATTGCATTAAATTACAGTAAGAATTACAGATTAACAAAATGAATGGTAACTAAGTAAAATGGATAATTAATTGATGGTTATAGATTATGCATGTGATACTGGGTTCTACAGGTGTTGGTCGCCATTGGCATCTCCCACATCATTGGACCGTCGCGATCTGAAAATGGGTCGTGACAGAGGTGGTATCAGAGCTCTAGGTTATGGACACTAGTGTTTAGGTTACAGATGAATAGTACCTGAATTACAGAGAAATAGTGACTAAGTACAGAATGGGGTAGAATTAAGTAAACCATGGAGCGTAGGATTTCTTTTGTCGTCCTTTGCTGTTATCATCTGTTATATGTTAATATTCTGCATTTCCATCATATTCTGAGTATGTTTCTATTTTCTCGACAGATTACAGACATGTCTGACGAGAGGGACAGAGATACCTGTGAGGTAGAGGTTGCCTCTAATAAGTCCTTGTGAGGGAGATTTCAGTTTCAGAGGATCCGTTCAGATCCCGACGGACTTTAGAGGATACAGAGAGGGGCGACAATTCCTGGAGAGTTGAGATTATGAGGGGATCGATGGAGTTACGTAGAGATATGGCTGATTTGTGGCGGGAGCATTAGAATGTACCGCCACCACCAGTTCCAGCAGCAGTGCCTCCACCTGTGGCACTAGAGGCAGTTCCAGTTGCACCGGCTCCTATGCAGCCAATAGGGGTTCCTAGGGAGCCTACTGTACAGGGAGGCCGTAGAGTGATTGAGGAGGGTGGTGTATCTATGTTTAGCTTTTTGAAGCTAAACTTACCAGAGTTTAGGGGAGACAGAGGCAGTGACCCAGTAGAATTTCTGGAGGAGGTAGAGAAGGTAGTGAGGAGACTACCATATTCTGAGTTGAGAGTTATTGAGTTAATTGGATTATTACTAAAGGGGAAGGTGTGGACTTGGTTTTCTAGGAGGATGAAGCCCAGGCTATATGGTGAGCACCCACCTGCATAGATTGAGTTTCGACAGGGGCTTATTAATGAGTTCATTACAGAAGGGGTGAAGACCCGTAATCTGTTTCGGTTTAAGTAGTTGGAGCAATGGGATAGATCAGTTGAGGAGTACGCAGAGGAGTTCATCAGGCAGAGTAGGTATGCTACTCATATTGTTCCTACAAAGGCTGATCTAATCAGCAGGGTTAGGAGGGGTCTTCTTGCTGCACTTCACAATGCATTATTGGCTACAGAGTTTACTTCTATGATGATAGTTATTGATAAGGCTACACAGATGGAAGAGAAGTATAAGACAAAGAGGGCAAAGAGGGACCAGAAGAGGAAAGGAGGTCCAGGAACTTAGGTTAGGAGGGGGGAGAGCAGCTCCCAGCCTAGGCAGGCAGAGCCAGTGCCACAGTTTGATCAGCGATCTTCATCTAGTAATCAGAGGAGGAGGGTTCAGAGTAGGGGACCACCAGTAGTACGATCTATACCTGCTTATTCACAGGGTTCCTCTAGACCAGCAACACAAATGCCTGGTGTGCCAGTTTGTGGGTTTTATGGATGGAGGAACAGAGGGGAGTACCGGTTACAGTCTGGTGCTTATTTGAAATACAAGCAACATGGTCACTTCATTAGCAGATGTCCACTATGAGGTGAGAAGCAACCATCTTCTACGTTTTCTCAGTCGATGGTACAAATGAATTAGAATATGGGAAGAGAGGCTCCAAGTAGAGGTAGAGGTAGAGGAGGATAGACTCACAGTGGTAGTCAGGCCCTAGCTGGCAGGGGTCAGGACAGAGTGTTTACAGTCAACACCCAGGAGGCCTAGAGATCAGACAATGTGGTCACAAGTACTATTCTGATTCAGAATGAGATTGCAGATGCCTTATTTGATTCTAGTGCTACTCATTCCTTTGTGTCACCACACTTTGCCCCTAAATTGAATAAGGAAAGGAAATTGTTAGATGTGCCTTTGGTGATTGCTACTCCTATGGGTGAGAGTGTTGATGTGGATTATTTCTATCCTGATTATGTGATTGAGATTGATGATAATATATTACGTGCTGATCTGATTGAGTTGCCTGTGTTAGAGTTAGATATTATTTTGGGTATGGATTGGCTTACGAGGCATCATGCGGTTATTGATTGTTATCAGAAAAAGGTCAGGTTCCAGCCTGAGGGGTAGCTAGAGTTTGAGTTTCAGGGTGACATACGACAGTTCAGGGTTAATATGATTTCTGCTATCCAGGCTAGGAGGATGATTGGGAAAGGTGTTCAGCCTATTTGGCTCATGTGATAGATGTGCAAAAATCTTCTATAGAGCTTGATCAAATACCGATAGTTCAGAAGTTTTCTGATGTATTTTTTGAGGAGTTGCCAGGATTGCCCCCAGATAAGGAGATTGAGTTTAAGATTGAGGTGCATGCAAGCATTGATCCTATATCCATTCCTCTATACAGAATGGCTCTAGCTGAACTGAAGGAATTGAAGGTGCAATTACAGAAGCTATTGGATAGAGGGTTCATCAAACCGAGTAATTCTCCTTGGGGTGCACCAGTATTATTTGTAAAGAAGAAAGATGGCTCTTTGAGGATGTGTATAGATTATAGGCAGCTGAACAAGGTGACAGTGAAGAATAAGTATCCATTTCCACAGATAGATGACTTGTTTGATCAACTGCAAGGTGCCAACCATTTTTCGAAGATTGATATGAGGTCTAGGTATCACCAGTTGAAGATTAAGAAGGGTGATGTACCTAAGACTGCTTTCAGGACCCGATATGAATATTATGAGTTTTTAGTGTTGCCATTCGGGTTAACCAATGCACCAGTTGCTTTTATGGATCTGATGAACAGGGTGTTCAAGTCATTTTTGGATAAGTTTGTCATTGTATTCATTAATGACATACTTATCTATTCTAGGAGTGAGGAGGAATATGTGGAGCATTTGAGGATTGTATTGCAGACACTTCGGGAGCATCAGTTGTATGCTAAGTTATCTAAATGCTAGTTCTGGCTAACCGAAGTGTGTTTCCTTGGGCATGTGATACGCAAAAATGGTATTAAGGTGGATCCTCAGAAGGTTGAAGCGGTTGTGAATTGGCCTCAGCCTACCAGTGTTTCTGAGGTTCACAGTTTTCTGGGTATGGCAGGGTATTACAAGAGGTTTGTGAAGGGTTTCTCCAGGATTGCAGCTCCATTGACTAGGCTGATGTGGAAACAGGAGCGTTATCTGTGGACTGATGAGTGTGAGCGCAGTTTTCAGACTTTGAAGTATTGCCTCACTAGTGCTCCAGTGTTAGCATTGCCATCAGAGGGGGAGAAATTCACTGTGTATTGTGATGCTTCTCATATCAGATTAGGGTGTGTGCTGATGCAGAACCGGAGAGTGATTGCTTATGCTTTTAGTCAGCTAAAGAAGCATGAAGCAAATTATTTGACTTATGAACTAGAGATGGCAGCTGTAGTCTTTGCATTGAAGATTTGGAGGCATTACTTGTATGGATCGAAATATGAGATATATACTGATCATAAGAGTTTACAGTATATATTTCAGCAGAAGGATCTGAATCTTCGACAACGCAGATGGGTAGAGTTGCTTAAGGATTATGACTATGAGATCCTTTATCACCTGGGTAAGGCCAATGTAGTGGCTGATGCATTGAGCAGGAAGTCCATGGGTAGTTTAGCTCATATCATGGTTGGCAGGAGACCCTTGATCCGAGAGATGAGGGATTTGGCAGATATGGGAGTAGAGTTGGATTTGGGATCCTAGGATCGTAACCAGACTCTGATAGCCCAATTTAGGGTGAAGTCACTGTTGCTTGATGATATTAAAGTGGCTCAGGATAGGGATCCTTATCTATTAAAGCTTAAGGGAGATGTGTAAAGGGTAAGATGACAGAGTTTACAGTGGAGAATGGCGTACTGAAGTGTGGAAAGCGTATATGTGTACCTGATATGGGAGGGCTACGAGATCGGATTATGAGAGAGGCTCATTACTCAACATATAGTGTACATCCAGGGATTATCAAAATGTAACATGATCTGAGGGATGTGTATTGGTGGCCTAGTTTGAAGGGAGATGTAGCATGGTTTGTTTCCTAATGCTTAGCCTGTCAGCAGGTTAAGTTTGAGCATTAGAAGCCATCAAGGTTGCTTCAGGAGATTGAGTTGCCAGAGTGGAAATGGGAACATGTTACTATGGATTTTGTAGTGGGTCTACCGAGAACTATGAAAGGTTATGACTCCATATGGGTGATTGTAGACCGGTTGACAAAATCTACTCATTTTCTGAAGGTTAAGACCAGTTACACGGTAGCTCAGTATGCACAATTGTATGTGGATAAGATTGTGCGATTTCATGGAGTTCCTTTGATGATCATTTTAGAAAGAGGTACACAGTTCACCTCTCTGTTTTGGCAAAAATTTCAGAAGGCCATAGGTACCCAGTTATGGTTCAGTACTACTTTCCATCCGCAGACTGATGGACAGTCGGAGAGGACAATCCAGACTTTGGAGGATATGCTTCGGTTATATGTTCTGAATTTCAAAGTTAACTGGGATTATTATCTTTCATTGATTGAGTTCTCTTAAATAACAGTTTCTACTCTTCTATTGGTATGGCTCCATTTGAAGCACTATATGGTGGAAATTGTAGATCTCCAGTGTGTTGGGTGGAGCCAGGGGAGAAGCAGTTTGAGGGGCCAGAGTTGATTAGGGAAACCATGGAAAAGGTGCCCATGATCAGGGATCGAATGAAGGCTGCCTTCAGTAGGCAGAAGAGTTATGCTGATTCGAAGAGAAAGGATGTACATTTTGCAGTTGGTGATCATGTCTTCCTTAAGGTCTCACCGATGAGGGGTATTATGAGATTTGAGAAGAGGAGAAAATTATCACCAAGGTTTATAGGTCCATTTGAGATTCTTGAGAAGATAGGTAATGTGGCCTATAGATTGGCTCTTCCACCCAATATGAGCCATGTACATCTAGTTTTCCACATCTCAATGCTGCAGAAGTATGTGTCTAATCCATCACATATATTGGAGGTTCAGGATGTGGGTCTTAATGAAGACTTGTCGTATGAGGAGTTACCAGTGGAGATAGTTGATCGACAAGTTAGACAGTTGCGAAATAAGGAGATCTTGATGGTAAAAGTGCTTTGGAGAAACCAGTCTATAGAGGAATGCACTTGGGAGAGTGAGCAGGAGATGAGAGGCAAATATCCTTTCCCGTTCCAGTAGTGAGTTATGTATTTATTTAAATTTGAGGACGAATTTATTTGTAGGGGTAGAATATAATACCTTAAAAAGTTATAACTCATATGCATGATTTAGTTCTCAGTATGTGGTTCAAAAGTCTTGGAATGATGGGAAATAATTTTAGAGACACAGTTAGAAAGCGAACTAGTTTCTTTTCCGGAAATCGGTGATGTCGGGAACACTGCCGAGAAATTAGCTGTCCGGTCAACAAAAGAATTTCTAAATTGGTCCAAGGGGTAAAAGTTCACCTTAATGCATGTGTAATTTTGGTAAAAAGAAAGAAGTGAAAAACATTTAGGAACATTGAAAAAGTAACCAATGGCAAAACCGTAAATAAATAGAACTTTGAGGTGAATAGTACAAATTGGTCCGTCGGAGTTACAGAATGACTCTGAAACCAATTTTATAATTAAGTATAAATTAAAATAAGCTTATTGACTCCTCACATTGAAATCCAAATCCTGACATAATTTACAAAATAAATTACAGAAGAAGTTGATGTCAAAACCTAATTACTTGAAAGCTTAAGGACTAAAATGAAATTTGCCAATTGACTTTTATATATAAGCCAAGACTTAGCCAAAATTTTCACTTTCTTCTTCTTTCTCTTCAAGTGGCCGAAATCTCCTTCTTCCTCCATCCATACCATTTCTTTAATTTCCAACCAATTTTCTTAAGGAAAATTGATAGAAAACTTAAATACAAACCTAGATTTACCATTCTCCACCATCAATTTGATTGAAAAGCTAAAGGAAATCAAGGAGAATTGAAGGGAAGAATTTGGGTGGGACACTCCATTATGGTAATCAATTTGTTTGTTTAATTTTTTGGTTTAGTTAGATGATTTTAAGGTTGAATTGAATGGGTTTTAGGTTAGATTGTATCAATTGATGTATTTTGATAGAAATGCCCAAATTGCCTAACCTAATTGAAGTTGTTTGTCTTAGCTATGCCAATTAGTGTTAGTTTATGTTAATTGATGCTAGATTATATTAATTGGAAGTCATTAGATAACTAATTGATGGATTATTTGGTGTAGAATTCAAGATTTGTCAAAGTTGACCTATTTGCCTCCATTGAAGAATTTGGGTGGAAATCAATTTTTCAAAGCATTTGGAAGGCTTAGGTGAGTCTTATATGCATCAACTAACATGTCTAATACCTTAGATTGATTATTGGAATTCATATAAAACTTTCTTGTTTTGGCCGAATGGGGTGTTACTATTCATGGCTTCATTTTCTTTGATTTTTACCTTGAATTCCTTAGACAATTTGATTTATTTTGTGTTGTTTAATCTTGGTTATTTGATACCTATTGTATTTTTGCCAATGTGCTTTGTTGTTGATTCAAATGGTCAAGCCAAACTTGCACCTAAACCTAACCAATTGGCTTGTCAAATTGCGCCTACCAAGTGTTTGATTAAATGCCTAGTTATTTTTACCTTGACCTATTGCTTTGTATTCCAAAGAACTATCAATAGAATTCCATTGTCGCCAACGTCATTGGCATGCCAATTAGCCTACCGATTTCCTTTGCCGAACCAATCTTTGTTCCATATCTTTGTTGTTTACCATAACCCTTATCCTTGATTCTATATTGTATATTGCAATGCCTTTAATTCAAATACCAATTGATTTGAAAGATATTGAGTTTATTGACAGTGGTGATACCATTATTGCATAATAGTGTCTATTAATATGATATTTACTTGTATTGACCTAAATGTGGTTTGACAGAGCTGCTGCTTCGACAGGGTAGTGGGTACATACTGTCGACAATGTGCACATTGATATTGATAGACATTGATATTGATACCCTAACTAGGAAGGGTTATTAGTCTCGGCCATAGGACTTGATCAGTCTTATGCTTACTTGATATGTAATCGACTGTGTGATTACATATAGTCTACGTGTTACAGGGCCCTATATCTGTCTTACCATATGATTCCATGACTTTGATATGACCATTGATATTCCTATTGATTTTTGATACTGATTCTGTAAACCAACATGATTGATACTGTTCCATTGTTCCTTTATCATGTATATATCATTGTTCCATCCTATTTGACTTGTGATGCATATAGATTCACTGAGTATCTAATATTCTCACCTTTTATTTGTTTAACTATTTCAGGAGAGGAGTAGATTGTAGGATCTTGTCGTCTGTCATCCGAGGATTTCTGCTTGCTGTCATTTGATGTATATATTATGAATTTTGTATTTTGATGTTCATAATCTAGCTGCTCCATGAGGTATGTATGGGATAGTTAGGATATGAACATTTATATGTATGTGATGATATTATGAGATATATGATGATCCTGTGGTATGATATAATGACTGTTACAGCCAATTGTATTAAATTGCAGTAAGAATTACAAAATAACAGAATGAATGGTAACTAAGTAAAATGGATAATTAATTGATGGTTATAGATTATGCATGTAATACTGGGTTCTATGGGTGCTGGTCACCATTGGAATCTCTCGCATCCTAAGACCGTCATGATCTGGAAATGGTTTGTAACAAAATTAATATCAAGAAACATCTAAAGATTAAAATTGAATCAAAGGAATGTTAAAAACACTTACTTCTTCAATAGTTCTTTGAAATTTTCCAAGTTTTAATTTATCTAATTTCTTGATTTTTCTTTGATTATAAGGTTAGAATTGAGTTTAGAATGATTGAATTAACTAGTTTGGATCAAGAAATGAAAGAAAATAATTTGGTATAAAGAAGAACAAGAATGGCCAAAACTTAGCTTAGGAAGAGAGAGAAAGGTTTGCAAAAAAATGGCTAAGGTTGAAGAAGAGGTGTGTACTTATCAAGTTCATAATCCCATACATTGATCCTATAGTAAAGAATATTCAACCTAACTTACTAACCATTCAATTCTTGATCTTTCCATTCAATTAATTTAGGTTAACTTAAAATGGTTACCATATACTTGCATGTACCAAATAAGTCCATATACCTTAGGAAAAGACTATACTACCCCTAGTTCAAATTTGATCCCTTTCCAATTAAATTCTCCCGTAATTATTTTCTACTAGTTTTAATCTTGCAAAATTAATTCATATGACTATTACACCTTAATTTTCATGTCCTAATATTTTATTTTAACATCAAATATAATATTAATTTCCACTAATTCCATAAAAACTCGAAGGATGCGAAATGACCATTTTGCCCATAGTTCACCAAAAACCTAATTTTACCCGATTGCTTCCTAACAGTCTTTTAACCTCCTCTAATCATACAAACACATCATAAAATATGTATACATGTCAAATTCAAGTATAAACATATAGTAAATCACAACAATTAAGTCAAATAAAAAATTTCAACGTAACCCTTTATGGTTCAGGTTCTAGGTTTTGACTGGGGTGTTACAATGGGGTTGAATTGATTGTCTTTAAAAATTAATGGCAATTTAAAAACAATAAGGAGAAGAAGGAGAGAAAATTTACACAAGGAATTTATAATGGTTCAGCCAAAATAAATCTACGTCCACTCCTCAAGATCACACTTGAGTATTTGACTAACTTTGATCCTTTTTACAGGTTCAAGATCAAACCTCAAAGTGTTTTGGCTCACACTAAGTCTTATAATGTGTTTTACAAATAGGCTCACACACAATCCTAAAAAATTACAAGAAATGAGAAAGAATTACCTAATAACTTTTACCTAACTCTTAGAAATTAATTACCCTTCAACAACCTTGAAGAATAACAATTAATTCTCTTTACAATAAAAACTCAAATATTAACCTTAAGAATACTTGAATACTCAAAGGTATGAATAAATACAATTAGATTAGTTGTTGTAACCCTATTAACTTCATACCAACATATATAAATAGTTTTTAGCTTAAAAGAGCTATTTGGGTGCATTAAATGTGCATTTAATGCAAATCTTCGTACTTGTAACAACTATTTTTCTATCAATAGTGGTAGCTACACAAGGAGTAGCGGGCATTACTAAATAAGTAGTGGGAGCTACTTAACTTGTAGCAGGCATGACTCTTTCTTAAATGAAGAACTTCGCGACAATGACTTTTCATGTAGCGATAGTGAATTCTCTAAGTAGCGGGTGCTACTTCATATGGAGCAAGCGCGAAGCTTCTTCCAATTTCTCTAAAGTGCTTATGTGTTTTTGAGCTACTTCGTAGCGGGTGCTACTCCTCTGCTTCTTTGACCCTTGAGCTTTTGGACCTCTTGGACTTGAAGTTTACGGCTGTGACATGTTTATAGTGACTACTACTCAACTTTAACATATGTAGTGGCAAGAACTTATCTAGGTAGCAAGCGCCACATAGTTAAGTAGCGGGGGCTATATAACTTGTAGTGGGTGCTATTGAAATCTTTTAGCTACTGTGTCTCCTTGATCACTTTGTAGCGGCTGCTACTGCTATGTAGTGGGTGCTATATATCAGTAAACAATATCTAAAAAAGTAAACCTTGCATATAATCAAATAAATAAGATTAGTAGTTCAATTAGTTATTTATACCTATCAAAATGAGCATGTTAGAGTACTAAAGGTCTAACAATCTTCTCCTTTTTTTATAGTGATAAATAACTTTTAGGTGCAAGAGTTAAAAACAAGGCAACTAAGGAATTTTTGTAAAAATGGTACAAAACTCCCCCTGAAAGTATACCAACAAGTTTTAAATGACATTTTTAACATTTTTTCACTTATACTCCCCATTTATTTGAAAGCAATAATAAAATAAGTGTTCAAAGGGAGGATTTTTATTGTTAAAATCAAAAGTACATATTTTTGCTGTCATGGAGTAAAAATGGTTTGCTAAGCATAAAGTGTGCATGATTTAACTGAAAATAGCATGAAGTTGCTATAAGTCCATCAAAATGACCATGAATGAGCCAAAAATGACATTTTTGACCAAAATAAAGCAATTTAACCAAATACAGTTGTATTGAACAAAAATATAATGCAAATAGCAATAACAACTCAACATGAGCTCAATTAACCTAAAACAACAAGAAAAACATCAACACAACAAGATTATAACAACAAAAATATCAACAATATATATAAACAAATACTTAATGCAAACTTTACAAGCATCTTTTAATCACCAACTTAAAAACAACGATATTCATATATATATTCAAATGATGAACAAAAATTGAAACTAAATATGGCATTAATATATAGAAATTGCAAATTTACATCAAAAGAATACAATATCCCAAAAGTGACCAATTAGGTCAACAATGTACAAAATAAAAGAAAACAAATGAAACACAGAAAAACTCCTAAATAACTAAGAATCAGCAGGTGGATTAGCTAGTGGATTTCCATGCTTAGTAGCTGCCTCAGCTCCAATGGTAGCTACCTCAGCAAAAGTATCCGAAAGAGGCTGGTCCTTTATTGTTGCAGTGTCGCCAACTAGACTAGAAACTGCATCGCTAGATTTTGAAGCCGTATAGGGAAAAATTTCAGTCTCGTGAAGTGTGGCAGTCAATTCTCACTGCTAACTATATGGAGGTAATCTCATTGATGCGATCGTCAAGTGTCTGAATCCAAACAAACACCTTGCGCTCAAGCGTATCAAAGCGGCCTTTAATAAGTGAAACTAGCTAAGAAAGGTCCGTCGGAGGAGGCATGAAAGAGGCAAAAGCTACTGGAGTAGCTTGAGGTGTAGGAACCGTAGGAGTAGGAGGAGGATCTTGAATAGGTTCACGATCCTGTCGATCAATTGGAACATCATTCCTAAGAACATATTCTCCATCCTTGTTTTTGACCACTATAGACATATTGGCTAGGGTTTGGATGCCTAGGAATTTATATTCATCATGAAGATGATGCAAAGGTTGGTATGCAGTGGTTTCAGGATCAAAATGAAACCTAGGGTTGGGATTGGTCTGGGTCAGCTCCACAACAATTTTGGTCACCAAATGACTAATAACAATATCACCGGACTTTCAATTTGACAGAGAATCGAAGTGATCCGCAAGACATCTATCGAAAGCTAGCTTATGTCCTTTCTCTATACACCATAAATAAAATAAGTCTGATTTTAGCATTGCGCTATAACTAGTTCCTCTCGCATTTATAGTATAGGCTATAATGTGATGCAAAATTTTAAGCACAGGACTGCGAATACTAGTAACTTTGGAGGTTCTAAGGTTGAACATAGTGTCCAAACTTGTAATCTCCCTCTAAAATGCAGACTCATCATAACACCTCAGTTAAACCTAGAACTTGAGTCACAAAGGGTAACTTAGGGAGAAATTTGACTTGATTTGAAACTTGTGAATTTTTATGTGTTTATGCTTGAATTTGATTGGTATGCATGTTATATGATGTATTTGAATGAATAGAGGGGATTTAAAAGCTGTTAGGAAGCAATCGGGAAAAAATTGAGTTTTTGATGAACTAGGGACAAAATGGTCATTTCATACCCCTTGAGTTATTTATGGAATTAACATCATATTTGATGATAAAAGAGAATATCAGGACATGAAAATAGTGGTATAAAGGTCATTTGAATTATTGTTGAAAGATAAAACCGGTAGAAAATAATTTCAGGCAAAGCTGCTCGGATAGGGATTCCATTTGAGCTAGGGGTAGTTTAGTCTTTTCCTTTGAAATATGGACTTATTTGGTGTGTACAAGCCTATGGTATCATTTTAAGCTAACCTAAATCAAACCATTGGATGAAAAGATCAAGAATTGAATGGTTAGTAAGCTAGGTTTCAAAATTTTTACCATAAGCTCAATGTATAGGATAGTACCATTGACATTTAACTTGATTTTTCCAACCTCTTCATCTTCCTTAGTCAAATTTCCAACCAAACTTTCTCTTTCCTCCATTGTCAATTTCGGCCACCATTGTTCATCACCAAAACAAGTTGTTTTCTTTCATTTCTTGATTTAAACTTGTTAATTCCATCATACTAAACACTAATCTATCCTTAGATTCAAAGGAAAACTAAGAAAAGTTGATAAATTAAAGTTTTGAAGTTTTGGAAAAACTATTGGAAAAGTAAGTGATTTTGCCATTTTTTTGGTTTAATTATATTCCTAAGATGTTCTTTGATGTTAATTGGTGACAAAAATGTGTTTAGGTTGGAAGAAATTCAAAGGTTGGAAAAGAAACCCTAATAGGAAAAAGTATGAATCAAAAGTGTGATTTTGATGGAATTTATGTTCAAATGAGTTGTATTTGATGTGTATGTAATGAATTAGTAGTTAATTAATGGAAAGAAATCCATTTGAATAGATTTTCATCTTGGCCGAAATGATGAAGCTTGGAAAATGGTTTGATGCTTTGATGTTTAATAGGTTTAAATGGATAAATGTTATGTAATTGGTGTATATATATGTTGTTTAATTGATTGGTGTTGAAAAATGGATGAATGGAATGAATTCCAACTAGGTTAAACTATATTGAGTTTATAGGTTTAATGTGTTAGTTTAAAGTAATTTGGAAGGAAAGGTGTGAATATGGTTTAATGGAGTATAAAATGCAAATGTATGAGTTTAGATATGGAAATGGTGTTTGATATAAGTACTTGGAAAGTAAACTTGAAATTTGGTGTATGTTTGATATGGAATGTTGAACTAACTGTATATGAGTTCTTAATATGGCATAATAGTGATGAATGTATGAAATGTAAGTCAAATGTGGTGATAGAATGTGTTTAATGCATAAAGGATTGGAAA
>CANXYC013162106.1:0-29350 GCA_948193065.1 Aleurites moluccanus
TCCTGATTGTCATCACCTAGATCACGGTGTAGGCAAGGATCCAGTAATAGGTTTATTAAATTCTATTATAGATCGTTTAGACTCTCTAAATAATTCTATAGATAAATTGTTCAAAAATTTAGAAGAGTTGACTCTGAGACAGAGTGAATTTGAGGAATTTTTCCTTGAGAACAAATGCCCATTAGGACTTGTTGCTAGCTCTCGTTATCACAACGAGTATAAAAAGTTGAAAGAAATCGGAAATAAAAGAAAAACCCTTTAAAAAATCTTTAGGAGTAACTCTTTGTAATTCCGCCTCTGAACAAAATAATTAGAGGAAAGGCAAACTCACTTAAATGGTATCAGAGCCTAAAAGAGAGGGTTTTTGGATTTCTATAAAAGAAAAATAGGACTTTGGGGTAAAAATAGAAATTACTTAAGTTTGGGGCGGATAAGGACTGCCAGTGAAACTAAGTTAAAAGTTGAAGGACTTTTGTGTTACGTTTTAAAGTTTAAGGACGACAATGTGCATTAGTCAATATTTCAGGGATTATTTGTGAAATTATCTCTATTTTCTTTGTATATATCTTTCAAATAAAAGTAAAATATAATATATGCCATTAATATATATATAAGAAAGCTTTGGAACCTTGAATCAATTGAAAAATGGCATCGCTTACAAGGAAAGGTCATTGTTGTCGACTCTTTACCTCAATCCTTAACCCTAAATCAATGGTAAGATGGCATCGATATTTCAAAATTTTAATTTAATTGTTCAATTGCAACCATGCCTCTGCCATGGAAGAAGGCAAATGTTTCAAAAATTTCTCGTATTGTGGCAGATCTCCACCAACCTAAATTCGGTAACTCTCTGGTGGTGGAAATCGGTTTCCCTACTTCTTTTGTTGATCCATTCGTCAAAAACCTAAGAAAATGCCACAAAATTCATATAAAAAAACATTAGAAAGGGTTTCAGAAAAGCAAAAAATATAAAAAATAAAATTTCAGTTTACAGAGAATGAATCAAAATAAACTCTAATCACTAGAAAGTGGAAAAGAAAAGAAAAAAAGGGTGCAAGAAATGTTCAAATAGGCATATAAAATTCAAAATGGAAAAAAAAAAATCCATAAAATTACCAGAAGGAATTAGATCAGAGTGCAAGAAATGTTATTCTTTATAAATTCAATAGTACAGCTAATAGCTTGTGCATATACCTCTAGAGAGAGTGTATGTGTGTGTATATACTTTATTGAAGAAGAAGGACTTGAAGATATGACTTAGATCAAAGATATAAGAGTAAAAGATAAAGAATCTGAAAATGAAAGAAAATAACTCAATATGTATTGTTTCTTTCTTTTTGGCTAAAAGAAAATAATATAATAATACTAGGGGTGGAAGTTAAATCGACTGAATCGATTAAATTAAATTAAAATCGATAGTTTTACAATTTATTTGGTTTGGTTTGACTTGAAAATAGAGTAAACTGAAAATTTAGTTTGATTTATTGTTTGAATATTTTTTCTTCTATTTCAAACCGAATCAAACTGAAGTTATATTAAAACGGAAGAAGAAGTGAAAATGAAAAAAAGTGAATTGTTGATGCTATGAAGCATTTTAGAGAGAGAAAGAGAGCTTAAAGAGAAAAGTAAAAATACTTGATTCAAGCACACCAACATTAGGAATGAACAGTTGACATCTAACATGGCAAAAAATAAAGTTACAAAATAGTCATGTCTATTTGTCGTTAGTATAATGGACGAATTATTATATAAAGTTAGATGAAATCTCATTGAACCAAATCGGTATATAATACCATCAAAAGCCTTTTTTTTTTTTAAGCTCGTTCAATTCTCAACAAGATTAATTAAACTGGTTTAACTCAAATCTATAATATCTAAGGCATTAAATCGCCTCATAATTTCAAATCAGGCAAAGACCTGACATTGTATAAAAATAATCATGTTGGATCAGTCCATCTTTCTGTGCTTTCCCATTCCTAGGGATTGCTTGCCCTATATGATGTCCGTGTTCTGCATTTTCTTTTGGGTCAAATTCATATTCATATCATATAGTAACCTATTACGTTAATAAATAATAATAATATATCACCACTTTACCATGTGAAGCCAAATCTTGAAGATATCTCTCATTTACTTCATAATCAAACAAAATAGTGCAGAGAGCGTTGAAAACTAATCTCATTAACTATGTCAGTCAATAGTGGGGAGGTGAGAATAAGACGTCAAATTTGCTTGTGAAAATTTGGTAAGTTTGCAGGGTAAGGCGAAAGAGTGAATCCAAGGTGCCCTTGACAAGCTCAGATACCCTGTATGAATATATATATATATATATATATATATAGCATTACGTTTAGCTTCTAATTATATAATGTATAATGTTATAATAATCCTCTTACTTTTATTAAGGTTGATTCATATTATGGAATTGTGGTAACAAGAGTAGTAATGTTTCAGGTTCTAAGGTATCGAGTTTTAATAAAAGTATATATATATATATATATATATATATATATATATATATATATATATATATATATACACACCACAATTCCAATAATAATGAATCAGACCTTAACATAAGTATAAAAGTACTTCTTAAATTTGAATTTTATTTTATTAAAGATATTATATATACATTGTATAATTAGAAGCTAAACATAATGCTTATATATATATATAACTTCCAACTGAAAATTGACACGAGTGTACCTTAAATCTCTCAAATCGCCTTCTCTCAGTTTGGTATTACCATTGCACGAAATCTCATTGGCTCTGAAATCTAAACTTGAAAGGTTGGTCGGTGAACTTGAAATCTTATTTTTAAATACTAAAAACAAAATAATAATAATATTTAAATTAATGAAAAAAAATTACAAGAAATACAGTGCCCAATCCGTTGACCTTTAATTGTAGGTAAGAAACCTACACTTGCCAGTTACCATGCAAATCCCAATACCCCAACTTTGCTTTAAATATACAATTCCCCCTTTTGATTTTTCTTTCTTGTAAAAAAGCCTTTCAATAATAATACACTAATATATTTATTTGTATTGGATTATTGGGTATAACATGACCCATTTCTCAGAGAGAGAGAGAGAGTGCTTTTAAAAAATTTTGGCAGCTACAGTGAGAACTTTTCAATTCAGTGATCTTTTGGGAGCTATTGAACGAAAAATAGAAAAACAAAAGAATCCTCTTTTGCCTTCACTTGTTTTGTCTCTCCTTAATTACTCACTCTTCCTCATCTTCATGCTCAATCCATTTCTTCTCCATTTCTCCCAAATCAAACAACAACCTATTAATCCATAGAGAAATAAAAGAAAAGAAAAGAAGAGTCTTGAATTTGGTTTTCTTTGACAATGGTGACTGGTTGGAGAAGGGCGTTTTGCACATCAATTCCTAAAGAACGAGAAACCCCGGTATTTACAGAGAAACAAAAACAACATTGCAACAATAATACAGCCACAAACACCACCTCTTCCGCCACTGCTAACAGCCATAGCCCAAGAATAAGCTCCAAGTTTGGGTTTTTCTCCAATCCATCAACACCTCGTTTACAATCTCAACCAGTATCAAGCCCCAGTCTACGGTGCAGAACCACCACTACCACCACAGCCACAACTCCTACATCCTCAGTACCTAATAGTCCAAAACTCCATTGCAAGACTTCAACACCAAAAAAGTCCATTAGCCCAAGATTGTTCAACTTCTCTGATCCCTCCTCCCCTAAATCCCCTTCCAGCTTTTCCCTTGTCAAAGCCGGTCTCCACCTCTCCAAAGTAAGTAATTAATATTATATATATATACATATAATCCTTAATTTCTGTTACAAAATCAAATACCCAAGTATTAAAATTTTGATTTTGTTGTTGTTTTGCAGAATAGATGCGGAATATGTTTGCAGGGTGTGAAAAATGGGCAAGGAACAGCGATTTTCACAGCAGAATGCTGCCATGTGTTTCACTTCCCTTGCGTAGCTACACACGTGAAAAAGCAAAGACTTCTTATTTGCCCTGTTTGCAACGCCACCTGGAAAGAACTGCCTTTGCTCTCTATTCACCATAAACAATCAGAAATCAAGAAAGAAGATCATGAAAAGCTTAAAGATTTTTCAAAAATCAAGAACTTGAGAGTCTACAATGATGATGAGCCTCTCATGTCTCCTTCTCCTGGTTCTCTCTTTAATCCTATTCCTGAATTAGAAGAAAACGACGTCGAAGAAGAAGAAGAGTTTCAAGGCTTCTTTGTCAATCCAGCTTCAATAAAAGTTAGTAATCATGTCCACGTTAATGGTAAAAATGTGGAGGTCACTTTGTTGCCGGAATCTCCTATTGTTTCTGTTGGGCTGAGTTACCAGACCCAAGTTGTGGTATTAAAAGTGAGAGCGCCACCGTCTCCGGCGGTGCGTCGTCCGCCTATTGATTTAGTGACTGTGCTGGATGCGAGTGAAAGGATGTGCGGGGTGAAGTCACAAATGATGAAGCGAGCTATGCGATTGGTTATATCTTCGCTTAATGCCACGGATCGTTTGTCGATTGTGGCGTTCTCCGCCACCTCCAAGCGGTTGTCGCCGTTAAGGAGGATGACAGCAGAAGGACGGAGATCGGCGCGTCGTATAGTCGATGCAGTTGGGAGTACTGGTCAAGGGATGAGTACAAACGACGCGCTGAAAAAGGCCGCTAAAGTGATTGAAGATCGCCGAGTAAAGAATCCCGTTGCCAGTATCATCATTCTATCCAACGGTCAGGATGACCGCTCCCACATTAATTCATGTACTCAGAAGCGTACATCATCGATTGTGTCCATCATGCGCTTTTCTCCCCTGGAAATCCCAGTGCACTCCATTAGCTTCGGAGGCATGACCGCGTATAACGCGCTTACTGAGGATGCATTTGCCAAATGCGTGAGTCGATTATTAAGGGTCGTGGTTCAAGATCTTAAGCTTCAACTCGGGTTTGTTTCTGGTTCAGCTCCAGCAGAAATAGCAGCTGTTTATTCAGTAACCGGTCAACCCAGTGTTTTTGGATCCGGTTCAATTTTTCTCGGAGATCTCCACGCCGAGGAAGAGAGAGAATTACTCGTGGAATTGAAAGTGCCCGCTTCTTCGATTGGGTCTCGCCACGTGTTATCCGTACGGTCATCGTTTAAAGATTCAACGTCGCAGGAGCCAATCGTATCTAAAGAACAAGCACTATTGATACCTCGCTCTCAAGCCGTTCGATTATCAGTACCTAATATCCAACGGCTGAGAGACCTCCACATCACCACAAGAGCAGTAGTTGAATCTCGGCGATTAATAGATCACAATGATTTATCTGGAGCTTATCATTTGTTATCCTCGGCTCGAGCTTTATTAATGCAATCGAGTGATGGCTCAGCTATCGAGAATTTGAGAACCTTAGAGGCGGAGCTCGGTGAGCTTCACAAGCGGAGACAACACCTAATGCAGAGCCAGAGGCAAAGGGGTAGTAGTAATCAAGCGGTGGAGAAGTTGGACCCTCTTACGCCTACGTCGGCTTGGAAAGCCGCCGAGAGATTGGCTAAAGTAGCGATTATGAGGAAGCATATGAATAGAGTCAGTGATTTGCACGGCTTTGAAAATGCTAGATTTTGATTATTATTATTATTATTTTCTGAACAAAATTAGTGTATTTTGTAATACAAAAGAAATACATAAAGTTTATAAAAATAAAATTTTGAAAAAAAAAAAAAAAGGAAATGATTGAGTGGACCCAGGCCGACGGCTAGGCCCTTTCTGCAGAGAAAAGAACAGATAGTGAGATGAATGGGTATCCTACAAGTAAGGCACATCTTGTTTTGTCTCTATTATCCTAAAATTTTATTTTGAACCAAACCCAAAAAAAAAAAATAATAATAATAATAATAAAAATGTACTTAATATGGGTTTTGGTTGAATAAGAATGTTTAGGTTAGACTTCAGAAAAAAAATTTATGAGGTTGTTGGATTGTTGGTACTTATTTTTGTAATATTTGTAAATTGGAAGTATATGAATTTATTTGATTTTGAATATGAATATGAATTTATTGGTCAAATTGGTGGTTTTTGGTGAATGATTATAGCCTAAGTGGGTCTCAATTTGGAAAAATTGATTTGGTTCACTTAAAGAATTTGTTGTTGGTTTGGTAAGGTGTTAAAATATTGCCAAATTCAACTAAATTGTATATTTTGTAACCTATGCTATTACCTATTTGATCTTCTCGCTTCTTTTGGTAGCTTGAAGAGATTGAAATTTTGATTTGAGTTTTCTTTTGATTTTTTTAATAGATAATTATGATGTACATTAGTCATTTAATTTAAGAATGAAAAAGAAAAAGTAGTGAGAAATGGAAACTCAAGCATATTGCTGAAAAACTCATACCATATGATTATTATTTGACATTTGTACATTTTGCATATAAGCCAAGAAAACATTTGATTAAGGAGTTTGGTGTTGACATTGTGCAATGTACAATACACCTGAGAAATGATTGATTTCATTTTTCTTTTGTGCCCCTCTCATAGTGAGTAAAGGTTTGGGCTGTTAAAGCCAAAATCTATTGGTCAATACATAAAAAAAATTATCCTACTAGTAGAAAAAAAAATTAAAAAAGTTTGAAGCAATTTATTAAAATAAAAAAAATAAATGTGGAGAAAATTCATTGATTGGTTAGCATTTGTGAAAAGGGTTACACTAATAATAATAAGATTGGTTGGTTCCCATAGTGGGTGGACATAATCATTTCAATCCTAAAATCCTAAAAAAAGGATATGTGCCCAAAAAGAAAATCAATTATTATTATTATTATTTTTTAATTTAAATTTTTTTGAGCCATCTAGCGTAACTTTGCCAAGCTGTCATATAAGTTACAAACTATTACTTTATGATTCTTTTCCCACATAATCAAGTGTGAGCATTAATAGGTAAAAATTAATTAATGGAATCAATTTGATACGATTAAATATAATGACTTATTAAATTAAAAAATATAAAATTTTTGATTTTTTATTTGATTAAAAAAAATTATTTATTGAATTAACTAAATCGATTAATTTAATTATTTTTTATTTTTTAAATAAATAAATTAAAAAATTTAATATGTTAATTAAATAAATTAAGAATTTCAATATGTCAGTTTATATACTTACTTTTTTTTTATTTTATTATAAATTTATGTTTTAATTGATGTAAAATTAATTTATATGCTTAAATTTATAAAATATTATGATATAATATTTGATTTTAATATTATATGATATTATTTTATGTCATAATTTATTTAATTTTTTATATAAATGAATTAAAATTTTTAATATTATATATGATAAATATTCATGAAATATTTAAATTTAAAAGGAAAAAACATTTCATAATATTCAATTTTTTTAATTGAAAACCACAATTTAATCGAAATTGATTATTAATTTTATGATTATTTCAATTTAATTTAATTAATATTTAATTTTAATTTATTCAATTAATAAAAATTATTTATTGAATTCACCGATTACACCCGCTGCACATCAATATTGAATAGCAGTGACTTGGATGGAGGAGCTCGAAGGTCTGCTGGAATTTGTTGCCGTTGGGTTGCGGTCTTCTACTGCTATAATTTGTTGCCAATTAGTTTCATGGTGGCCAAGCTCAACTGACCTTGGGTTGCGAATGACGAACGATTAGTGCAAGTGAAGTTCCTCGAAGAGTGCCGATCTGTTCAGCGATGACGGCGGAGGCGTTGCAAAGATCAGTGAGAGTTGGAGATGAATGATTTTAGTTAACTGATTTTCTTTTTCTTTTCTAATTCTTGAATTTTTTTTTAATACCCACGTGGATTATTTTTAATTTAGAAAAATTAATACGGGTCCACTTTTTACATATCAGCTTTAGTTGATGCTGTTAGTATTCTAAATTTTGAGGGTGTTTCTTTGTACCATACAATAAGTTAAATCGTGGTTTTCTCACCTAAAAAATGCATGTCGTGAAAATTAAAAATACAATGATATTTGTTTAAAAAACGTGAACGGCTATTTTTGGACTTAAATCTTGAAAATTCAGCCTCTCCTTTTTTTAGTTTTTCAAAATATACTTTTCAAATATTTTACAATTTGTGTAAGTAAAATAGTTTTTATTTTATTAATTTGATACCGTTTTTAATTTTTTTATATTTTAATTATTTATTTTATTTAAATATTAAAAAATATGACGATTTATTTTAATATTAAAAATTCGATTAAGTTCAAATATTTAATTTTTTTTTAATTTATTTTAAGTCTAATTCATAATAAAATTTTAAATTTATCTATCTTCCATTTTTCGATCGAAGTGTCAAACACTCTTTTTATGGAGCTGTTTGGTTGGCCAACTAAATACCACTAATTGTCGATTGCCAATATAAGTGTCGCTAATTGAAAAAATTTGTGATATTTAGTTGGCCAACTAAAAATTCCGATTATAAAAAAATATCATTTCAATCAGCAAATTTCATAAGCAGCTATAAGCTGCTTTTAGCGATTGGTAATTTGGCAATCGTATTTTTATACCAATCGCACATTTAGCCATTGCTCTACCAAACACCCCTATATTGCTTATGAAAACCTTCAAAGGCTATTTTATAAAAATAAAATAAAATTACACCTAGAGTAAAAACGAGTCAAATTATAAGAATTTTTTTATATTTTTTTCTTTTTATAAAAAATAAAAATAATCAATCTAATTATTATTTACAAGACAACCATAAGGAGAAAAATATTTTTTTAAATGTGAATCATATCTAATGAGTATGTAATTGAAAGATTTAAAAAAAAAAAAAAAAAAAAGGGGAAAAGGCTTTGCGTTAGGGTACGTTAATTAGTGGATTTCAAAGTAGAAAAGGATAGAAGAAGGATCCAATGAAGTGAACACATGAACGAATTATGAGTAGCTCAGTATCCCCTATTCTACACACGGTTAACATAATTGAGACCACAGTAAAAATAATTATACTATATGAAATAAATAAAACCTAATTGCTCCATTAATCACATGCCAAGAACACCTTGTCATAATTAAAAACTTTCAAGTTTAAACTCCTTTCCGAATTCACAGGATTCTTTTTTTTTGTAATTCAATAATTTTCATGTACTGTATTAAATTTTTGTTCCTAATTCAATTGAAATTAAATAGTTTACACTAAAATAAAATATTTATAAATGAGAAAAAAATATTTTTTTATGATTTAATCATAAGAATTGAGCCCTAATTAAATAAGAAAAAGAGTAAATTTCTTTATATTCAACTTAATACTTTATTTTATGATAATTTAAGGCATTAATTACAAGTTTGCGGGTGAAAAGAAATAAAGAAAGAGAGAGAAAAGGGTAGAGTAGAAGAAGCCTTTACAAGAGAAGCCTAAATTTGTGTGAAGAAGATGAAAAAAGGGGTGACATTAACTTGAGCTTAAAAGGGGTATTTGGTGAGTTTTTCACTTGTACTCTGTAGGGGTTGCAATGATGATTTCCTTAAAATGCGCACACTTTCTAAAACATTTTAGTGGGATTGATGAGTTATGTGCCTTTTTTTTGTAAGAAAAAAAAAATGGTACAGTATAGAAACAAGCATGCATACCAATTGTGTAAAACATTCTAAGACTAAATTATGCCAAATCCCAATAAAGTTGCAATCCTTCACCTGCAATTTTATGCATCTTTCACCATCAAAGGACCACGATGCATTAGTATAGTAACCCTCAGCCAATTTCTGATTCATAAATTATGCCCCATATGAATGTTTGTAATATATTCACTCTAAATGCAGAGAAAAACTTGATTCTTTTATATTCTCTCGAAAGTTCGGAGATGATGGAAATTTTCTTTGAAGGATGTTTTCGAGAGTCAAAAGTCTGGTTGAAATTAACTTTGAAATTGTTTTCTTAAATAAAAGTAGCAATTCTATGTTATTGGAAAAAGTAAATTTAGAAGTATTGATTAGCTGTTTTCATACTTTTTCTATTAAAACATATGAAATTTATTTTAAAGATCAATTTTAATCAACATTTCATTACAACATTTTCTCAATAATAATTCAAATAATAATGTTAAATGAACCTTGATTTGTGATTAACCTACAGGTATAAGAAAAACCCTAAAAGATTTATTTATTTATTTTTTTAAAAGCGTTAATAAATCCTTTTAGGTTGGCACTAGACAGGACTGAATGAGTTGCAGGCCCAATTATCACTAATTGGAATTGGGCCAATCACAAGATTGATTTCAGTGAACCTAGCGAGGGACTTGCTACAGACTGCATATTGGCCAGGGACCACTGCCATATTAAAAAAAAAAACTAACTTCCAAATGGATCCTGAAAATAGTTCTCCATTCCCAACATAAATGTGAAAGAATGTCTATTTACAACAAATGCATCAAGAAACAGTACACAACAGACCAGCTTTGCCACTGTCACCATACCCTGGCCTACACAACAAACCACCACCAATTTCTACATAATTTCATACATTTAAGGACAGAGAAAGAAGAGAGTAAGTTTGATACAACTCATTGTACACGTGAGAGTAAACATCAGAAATATAGCTGCCTACACTGTGTTGCATCGATATCGGAAGGACAGTACGGGCACTTAAATTTTTTGGAGCTATTTTTTGACATCTTACTTATAGATTGCTTGCACAGCACATGGCCACAGGGCATCAACATTGGAGGATTCTCGTCTGTCGATTGCTCCTTGGATACTGGGCATACAAAGATAGAATGGAACTGAAACTCTCTATCTAGCTCCACTGGCACTGGCAGCTGCTTCATTGACTGCCACTCCTGTTTCTTTGCTGCCATCACGGTCATGAACTTCAACAGAGGTGGTAAACCTTGAAATCCTGCTGCTATTGTCACGTTCAAAGGGCTCTCAAAAGACTGCCCCAGAAGATTGCAGAACTGTCTGGTTAGCTCATCGGCCACCACGTTCCAATTGGTTGGTGACAGTAATTCAGAGTATGGGGAGTGATCAAGCTTTCCTGCCCACAGGAGGCAGCCCATGAGCTTCTGGATTTCACCCAAATGGTTGGAAGCAAAAGGAGCAATATGAGTTCTGGCATATGTAAGAGCTTCACTTCTGCTCCCATTTTGCAGTATTTCCACAAACTGCAAACGATGAAGCTTCAGCTGAAGGTCTGAACCATTTTCTTTAAGCTTATCGGAGTTGTCAGCAGCCCACTTTAGTGCAGGCTCTAGGTTTCTATCCTTCATAGCTTCTACTATTAGGAACATTTCTGAGAACAGGGATCTCATGGCAACAGTAGATTCTGGTTCCTTGGCCTCATTTATGAAGCAGTCACCAATGCTAAACAGGCCTTGCCGGTAGAAATGGCCTGCAATTATCTGGTTGACAGTGTGATTATCAAAGTCAATGTTTCTGTAAGCCTTTGATATATCTGGGTTGAAGGATTTCTCGAGCTGCTTTGGGTACTTGCTCAGGGCCATATTCAGTTCCTTCTGTGTACCTTCAAGGTGACTGAGAGGAGAAATTTCTTGCAGCCTTTTATTAAGTTCACCAAGAACAGATTTGTAGTCAAATTCAGAAACAGAGTGTTCAGACCGGATTGTTTCTACGGCATTTTCAATTTCTTGCATGATCTGGTCAATCACTTCTTGAGCTTTAGAACTAGACAGCCTCTGTTTCTTTGTAACCCGATCAAATGCATCTTTGATGGGATTCAAATCCATTTTCACTTTTCTGTTCACTATTTTGATGGTTTTAGACACAAAACACCTGCCTGAAAATAATTAAGAAAAGAATAACTTTCATCAATTTTTATTGGAAAAAACTCCTCAGCATGGTGACTTGAAAGAGATGCAAGATCAAAATCTGCAATTGGTGGTATTTATGGAGATTTTACAACAAGAAAAGCAGTGTGGATAAGATCTTGTGTTTAATTTTAGCTACTGACAAAATAAATAAAGAAAGAAAAAAGCAATTGCTAAAAAGTAAGAAAATCATTGGCATGACATCAAGAAATAGTCACAACTGAAATCTGAAATCACGAGCGTGAAATATCATGTATCCAAGGTTGCCACCCTTCCCTTCAAAGAATCTTTCCAATGCATTACAAGGAAATAAACTAATAGAAGCTTTTAGGTGACACGTTACATCTGTGGGAAATTTTTGAAAACTCTACCACATCAAACCCCTTCTTTAGTACTTTGATTACTTAACTTCTACATTTGTTAAAAAAAAAAAAGTAATTTGTTTTTAATGAGAAGAAAAAAATTCAATGGCCCTAATCCAGATCTATTACCTGCTGCACAACTAATGGATCACAGGAAAAATCTAGTATCAAGACCAAATGATTTGGCCTACAAGCACCATGTTAAATAATCAATATGAGCATCAAATGCCAGGATGGTTCAGCATCAGAAGTCAGTTAATTGCTCCCACATTATAAAATTAGAGAGTTAAAAGGCAATCATTGTATGTGTCATAGGTACACAGTAGATAAAGGAATAAAGCAAGAAGAACAGCCAACGCAGAAGCCAACATTTGGAAACAAGAAAAGTAGGTTTAAAATTAAGTATAGGATAGAAAAAGAATCAGCAGTTACATCCAGCTGAAAACATTTAAGGAAGCGTAAATTACAAAACCCTGACATTTGGCAACATATACAGTGGAGTCCTATCTTTTTTCAAAAAGAATTAAGAAGTCTCAACTTTTCAAATTTGCTACACTTCTGTAGACAAGCTTCAATGGAAAGTTCTACAATGACATTTTTTTTTTTTAAAAAAAAAAAAGAAGTAAACATTACTTTGTAATTTACCACTTTGATGAAAATGAAATATAAGAATCCCGCCCAGTGGTAAAAAATGCAAAGTAAGAAGTACGTACAAGGAAAATAAAGTTACTGTAGAAAGTACTTTAAGCCTTTAATCACAATTTAATCCCTTACTGTTTAAAAAAAAAAAAAAATCCCTAGAGTTTTCACATAATACCCTTAAGTCCAACCCAAACTGTGCCGTGTATGAAAACAAGGATTAAAAGATCATTTTATGTAAAAACTCTGTGACTGGAAGGTTTTCTATTTAAAAATGCAGAGATTAGAGTATCATATTTTTAAAATAAGATTAAAGTATAAGGGTTTGGAAAATTTTAAGTATCAACTAATTCATTTTGAAAAAAGCAAGGATTCAAGTGTATAGTTTGCCAAATGTCGAGATTTTTGTAATTAGAAATTCAAATTTTGGCATTTCTTTAGTAAGGTAGTGCATTGCAAATGCTCCCATAATTTAACAGTTGAGGTAATAATGAATGAAGGTGCAGCTCATGGTGAGATTGCAAATATAACAAACATTAGTTTCAATAAATTTGTTTTGATTATAATCCACCACAAAAGAGCTTGAAACTATGGGTCATATATTTTTTTCCAGAGGATAACTCAAATAACACAAAGTTAGACAGTAACTAAATACTTGAAAATTTTGGAGAAGCTCCATTTTTTTTTTTTTTTTTTTTTTGTTCTTTGGTGTTCCAAGTACTAGCATAATTGGGTTTATCAAGCTCCTTCAAGCCTCAACATGAAAATACATAAAATTATACTTTATCATCTAAAATCAACCCAAATAAATTCTTATGTGTGCCATCTTTGGAGGAGTCCTAAATAATTTTACATCCTTCTCTTGCATATATATGTTTATTGTTTATTGTAAATTATATTGTCGTTGCAAGGATATATACCTTAAACTGCACTTGCATTGTTTTCTTTCTTCTCCACAAACTCCCTTGTTTCCACCATTTTGAAACATTATCAAGGACACATATTTATTCGCATATTCTAATATTGAATTCCTATTAAAACTAAGCATTTAAATGGTCTTTTATGCATAGAGTTTCCTCCCATAAAACTTCTGTATCACTAATTCAGGCTTTTACCTTGCACATATTTTTACAATATTTTTTCTCAAAACTGGTTAACATACTCCAGCCTCATGCTGAACTAGATATGTGCAAGGTACGAATCTCAGCAAAGAGAACTTTGAAAGAGTTAAATCATATAAAATTTGCATTTTTTCCACCTTAATCTCCTATTCAATAAGATGATCTCACATCTAAAATATCCTAGCAAAATCCATTAAATAAAATTTATAACTCAAAACAAACTTCAAACAGTGATCAATCTCTATGAAAGCCAATTGTTGTCCTTTCAAAGAGAAAAATGTATAGAAAGCACGCACCAGTACAAACAAGTAATGAAAATGACCAATTTCCTAAAATTCCTTCACACCCAAAAACAGAAAGAAATTCCTCAAGAACAGTCAGTTTGCAATAACAGAAAATATAATACAAATAGCTCAACCAAACTCAAATTTGCAGAAAGTATACCTTCCAATAATCATATGCCATTCTGATGCCATGAAGAAAAACTAAGTTGTACTGAACAGAGTAAAATCAATCACTGCAGTGCTTTAAGTCAGTAAATTGCCCAACAATGCTGTAAACTCATAAAAGTTCATTGTACTACTAAACATGCATCCAACTCGTGCTAAATGGCCAAAACATCAGTTTTACTTGCAAGATTCCATGAAAACCTAAATTTGCTAACTGGATTACAAGCTGCACAACTGATTTATCATCTAAAATTGCTCTCAGTTTCCTCTTCTATTGGTATTATATGTCATTTCTTTATTCTATTCACGGGTTATAGGTTGCTTCATTTAATCATTCTAAAAGCACTAACCATAGAACTAAACCACGTAATATATTCATTAAGCTAAAAAAAATTGTCCGAACTGCTTCACACTCGAAAGCTAAAAAACTATATCTCATCAAGAACTCAGAGTCTCTAATTCTTGAACTGCTACATTTATCTTATCACTTAGCATCGTCAAAGCAGAAATAATCTAAATCAGATATAAACCGCACAGTATGTTAAGAAGATTTAGAACAATACCATCACCAATTTTATTTACTGAAATGTATTATAGTATTAACCATCAAATTAGCATTTAATTATAATAAAAATTAGACTACATAAAGAAAGAAAGATGCAATAATCTGTTCCAAAAATTAATTACAAAATAAACCAATTAACAGGCAAAAGCTAAAAATAAATAAATAAATAAAATCCACAAATAGAAATGAAACAAGAAATTTATTAAAACATTTACAGATAAAGATGTAAATTGATCTAGATTTACAGAATATATAGTAGAGAGAGAGAGAGAGAGAGAGAGAGAGAGAGAGGTATTAGGTTACCCGTGAGATTGAGGGGAAATTAGAGTGAAGCAGCGAGCGAGATAAACCTCGGCGGTGGTGAAGTAAACGCCGATCCCCGGAGGAGGAAGGAAAAGATTTGGATTCTTATTTTGCTAAAATAGCCTTCTCATTTCTCTTATTTCCGGTTTTATCATGTTGCTTTTACAGCTATGGCGTCGGGTCACCAATATTTTTATCACAGGTAGATCCTGGCCGTTGTTTTTTTTTTTCCCTTGATTAGATAAAAAAGACTTTGCTTATAGCACAGTTCACTTAAAGCGACTTGTCATAAAAGCAAATACGGTACGTTTCATTTATGGGGTTCTTGTTTGTTGTTCCTTCTCATTGCGGTATTTGCTTCTCCGATTTTAATTCATCGGCCGTGTAAGACGGCTCCGGCGACAATTACACTTTGATTTAATGAGGTACTTTTGTTTATTTATGTGCATAGAGGTTCTGTTTGGTTGTTTGTTTCCCAAGAAAATTCTATATACTCAAGAATTCAAGAATTTTCCTTCTCCTTGATTTGTTGAAATTGTGTATAGAAAATAGAATACAAGAGGAAACCTAAAAAAAGAAAGAGATGTTTGGGGCTGCAATTAGGTATTTCTCGACGAAACCGAAGCCAAAACTGAAACCAATAGAGCTCAAAATATCACCAGAGCAGACACAGACCATAACAAGGGCTATCTTTGATATTGTAAAGGAACATGGTCCTCTTACTGTTTCTGAAACTTGGGAAAAGGTTCAGGTATTTCCTATCTGTGTAATTTTTTGAAATCTTTCATTAGCTTCTCTAAATTAGAGACTCTTCGATATTTTTTATAACAATTTTCTCCTTCATTTCTAAAAAAGTTAGTATCTTCAGCTAAAATGAATCCAAAATAAATGTAATGAAAATGAGAAAATAACCAAGATGGGATTTCAAAATAAGGAAATGGCATACAAGAAAATGATATTTACATTTAAATTCTAAATTCTTGCAATGGCTGAGCATAATGGGGTTAGGCTTAAATTTTTGTCAAAAATTTGGAAGCTCTCTCTTTATCTTGTAGAAGCTTTCTTGTGTTTTCTGATGCTTGGATGGGTTTTAAGTTGCACAATGATCTGTTCTATGCTGTTGTGTTCATGTAGTTATCTTCCTGAGGCTGTTGTACCTTTATTTAGGTTCCTTGTCTGCTATTGACTGTGCAGCAGCCTCTTGAGCTATAAATTTTTTAACTCGCCAATAGAAAAAAAAATCCCTTGTGAACTCTTTCACAAATCTTAAAACACTTGGTCTCCTCCAACTTGTATCACCCTACTAGTATTCTCTACGTAATAGAGATTTTTCCATATTGTTGTTTGAGGAATAATCCAATTTCCAACATCAATTTTCAAGATAATCTTCAAATGGGAAAATCACACAAAATAAAATTTTAGGATAATGTTAGTTGTAAAATTATTGTTCCTAAATAGGAAAAAAAAATGACTATCCCTGAGTAAGGCTAAAGTAATTGTTCCTTAACAGAAATTCAATGCAACTATACAAGCCGATTTTGACAAAGAATTACATTAGTGTTTTTCAAAATTGGAAGTTATTTGTCATTTTTTTTTTAGTTTTGAGAATCATGGATTGCATTTGATTTATATTGATTTATGTTTAATAAATTTTCAGGAAGTTGGTTTGAGAGGATTGACAGGCAAAAGTCAAATGAAAATAGTATTAAGATGGATGAGAGAGAGGCAGAAGCTTAGGTTAATCTGCAACCATATAGGGCCTCACAAGCAATTTCTTTATACAACTTGGTTCACAAAATCTTCCAACAAGCATGCAAAAGTAACGAATAATCCATTGCCGCCGAAGTTGCCTTGAGGTTGCACAGTTTCTACTGCATTGAGGAGTTTGTGCAACATATTATTTCATTCTGTTCTTGGCAGCCTGTTAGGCATTTATGCAAAACAAGCTAAATATCATAACATCTTAGCACTTGTTTCTGAATCCTGTAGACAAGTGGTGTTTGAGTTGCTTCTATTTTGGTTGTTGGCTAATTTTATGCTGGCTATTGAAAGGTATGATTAATTTTCTGAGAAAATTTCATATGTCTAACACATCCTTTTTTGGAAATATTGAAAAAATTTATTATGGGAAATTCTATGTATTTTTTAAAAAATATATACATTAGCCCCCGATATTTTCAACATTTCTTTCTTGTCTATTTATTTATGTATATTTTCTAAAAAATACATTTAGTCTCTCCAATTTTTTTTTAAAATATTTTTTTTTACAATATTTTTCATCATAACTTGTATATAATTTTTTTTATCATATAATCATGATGCTCAAAATTTTTAAAATTTTTATTTTACCTATAAACTTGAATTTCTATTCTTTTTTACTTGTATTTAGCTTTGATTTGAAGTCTAATTTCGCCCATGGAGAAATTTATTATGGTAAATTAGTATATTTAATTTTTCACTGCATACTATGTAAGGTTTAAATTAAAGCACGAAAACATTTTATTTGTCTTTCACTCAAGCTTTGTTTAACAGCATCTTTTCTATTTAACATTCAGGTGCCCTTTTGATTTTGTAGTTGGCATAGTGGTTTCTTCTCTATAAAAAATTTTAATGTCACTCCCCCAAATCTGAGACTAGATCCACGACTGTTTGTATTTATTAGATAATGCCTGCATGTATAAGGTTTTTGCCCAATAATCTCTTATTAGTAGTTGTCTTAATCAATTGATTATGTGAAAGTTCAATTATTGTTTTAAGTTATTATTTTAAGGACAATTAATATGTGATAAGTTACTATTTTGTCTATGAGATTTGACTTAAATTACGAAGTGGTTTTTATTTTTTGAGAAACAAACTAAATGCATTTTTCGGTATGTCGGTCTTATTACTCATTTTATCCATTTTTCTCTCATTTTGAAAGTAACTTTTTGGGCAAATTATTATTTACTCTAATTTTTTTTATCTGTCGTTTAAAGTTTTACCTATATATTAAGATATTAATTAATTAGATTCAAAATGATTTATTTAATTATATATTCTTAATCTTATTTTAAATTAAATTATTGTATTTTAAGTAAATACTATAAGAATAAAGTAGGAAAAAATTGATAAATATTATTTTAGAAATCTAAAATGATAATTAAAAATAAAAATAGATGAATTTAAATTAATAAAATATTTTGTTTTTATCTTTTGATTAAATTCATCAGTAAATCCTTGATTTTTTAAAAATATATTAAAACATTTTTAATATTTCATTTTTGTTACCTATTTAGTCTCGTCCAAAATTTTGGTATATGTCAGTATATTTCATTAATTAAAAATTAGAAAGATGGTATATTTCATTAATTAAAAATTAGAAAGACAAATCTAATCTCCTGTATTATTAATAACTAAAATGTCAATGTCTTCAACCTAGCCCTAATTTTCTTTCCTCTCTCATTCGCCGCTCCCACCATTACCTCCAATAAACTACCTTATTCTCACTGTCAACTCAAAGGAGAGGAAATATCATTCTTATTTTATCTAGTAATCATTTTTTTGCCTACCCAATTTTGGAGAATAGTCATGAATAATTGATGGTTCTTATAACGCAATGATTCATTTTGCACTACATGAGATGTTAATAGTTGGATTGCCGATAAAATGCTAATGTGGTTGATCCAATAACTGATTCTTAATTTTACTGACATTTTTCACTCTCTTTTCTCGAACTGAGAAAATATTTGATAGAAAATGCATATATTCTCCTTATTTACATAAAAATAATCATATAAATATCTTCACGTTTATTACACATAAATTTATCTCAATATGAACAAAAAGGATATACTATTATCATATCTAATAATTTTTCATCTTAGAAATCAATAAAATGGTTAAAGGTATTTAAAGCTTGGAAAAGTATAGAGATTTAAAAGTACCATTTTTAGATACAATAGGACTTGCTTGATTCAAATAAGATTAAATACAATACACCTGTTTAATTCAAATAAGATTTTAAAAAAATAGCAGAAGGGGTAACTAAAATAAAAACACTTATCAGACAACACCGAATCCTCTAAAATTGGATCAGAAATACAGAATAGATGCTGAATTAATTGTTTTGGCATAATAACGATATCACCGATCGCTCATTTTGAATTTGATCAGGCTGAAGTAGCATACACCTATAAAATTTCAGTGGCTACAATAGGTGTACAAGTATAAAGAACAAGCAAGCAGTCTTTTTCTACTGTGAAATTTCATTTGGTCCTACAAAGTTCCTCTGCTTCCATCGACTCTCAATCGGTTTTCATTGACAAATTGATAATACTTTTCCTCACCATAAAGTCGCCTGGAAATCCAAATAGATAGTAAGTTTACAATAAACACCTATGAGGGTGAACTAGAGCACCAGAACGAACTAATTCCAGATAAGAAAAACAAAATGGCAACAAATAGCGCATGAAGAAAAACAGAGAATCGGCCGTGAGGAAGAACTGGAGCATTAAGAACAACATATCCAATAATAGAGTGCATCTAATTGATAAATGTTAATAAACAGTGAGTATAAAATGCAGGCTATTCTCAAGCAGTGACTCCCTTTTGGATAAACGGTTGTTAGAACTTAAGGTGTAGAGCGAGGACCAAGGAGAGCAGCAGGTAACCTAGGTCCAATGTATCTCTGAATAGACCAAGCAGAAAAATTGAAGCCTATTCAATATTATGTGATTTCCATCCAGGAGGCTACTGATATGCACATTATGTTGCAAAATCAACAAAGCCATAAAAGGCAAGACAGAAATATATCAAATCTACAAATCATTATAGCATTTGCAACGTAAGCATATGCTTGAATGATGGGTAAGGATTCAACTGGTTAGACTAGAGCAGAACCCAGTCCCATGGTCCTTTAGAGCATCTCCAATAGGCTCTTTATATTTTCCAAACTCTTTATAATAATGAGTCAATATAAGAAAACAATATTCTAATGGGTTCTTTATGATTTAAATTTAAGATAGAGAGTGAATTTAGTTCTTCATATCTACTAAAAAGTCAAATTCCCTCTTTATTTTAAGTTTAATTAACAAATTTTATAACTTTCTATGCATGTTATTTATTAATTCTCTCACTATTACTATTTATTAATTCTCTCCCCTATTTAATTAAAAAGCGCATTAAATTTATACTCTTTATATTTAAAAATTGATTAAGATGCTCTTTATTTATGTAAAAGATGCTCTTTAAAATAAATAGAACCATTGGAGATGCTCTTAAGGTGCAGAAAAAATACGAAGAGACTTTATAATTGCTAAGAGAGTTTTCCTGTATCTTGGCCCCAACAAGTACCTGCGCAGTTTCCTTAAAACAAATGATTTGGCATACACTACTACATACATGAGATGTCAACTTTTAGCTCCCAGTACCTAACTATAAGATGATATTGATACTAGAATTCTCAGGTCTTTTAATATGGAAACAGATGCTCATTCTAAATCAAACTTACGCTATATCTGCCAAAGTTTCTGACTTGATTACACCCTTTCCCTCTGGGAGTTCAAGGCAGGAATAATGCATAATCATTTCCTTCAATGTGTGCTTTGTGCTTTTAACATCATTGTCCCATAAGATACTCTGAAATCAAAGGTGCAAAGACTTGTAAGCTCCACTCAAATTCCCCGTTCTTTTCAAACTTAATCAGCATGTCAGAAAAATATAGCAATGACCACCAAAATGAGAAGAATGTCCTGCAAGAAATTTCTACTTATTTTAGAAAATAACAATACCCCAATTTATTTGAGAGTTGGCTGACCTTTCTAACATACTCTCTTTTGACATCTTCCCAGGGCACTTTGCCTTCAGGAGAGAAAATTGAAGCATTCCAAAGAGCTCCTCTTGCTACCATCACTGATGAGGCACCTTCAAGAAAACCATTGCAATTGCCATATATCAAAATCAATTGAAACTGTGGTAGATATAACACATAAAAATTAGATCAAATACTGGAAGTATCATTAAGTGTGCAGAGAAGACCAAAAGAAAGTCTGCAGAATTGACAAGAAAAAGAGCCAATCCTAAAATAGCTCAAGTGGTAAAAGAGGTGGATGCAGTTGGCTTAGTTTTACTGTCAAACTCCTAAATAACTCGTTATGGTTTGAATCCCCAAAATTGTTTCACAACCCCCCGCCCCCCTCTTAAGATATTGCTTTATTGGGCTTGTGATGATGTCATAAGGCGATTTCTTTGCAATTGAAAAGGATTGTATAGCATGAAAGAAGAAAATGAAATACAAAATAGGTTAAACTGGCAAGAATTAGGCTGATTGTGAGCATATTGATGATTATATCCAAGAATGGAAAAGGGCCAGGGAACCATTCTTTTATCAGATTAAGATTCTCTCGTGTTTGTACAAACATGATCTATTATGTTTATGCAGTCTCAACTCTTGATTTCAAAATGGTAATTGAGGTTTCATTATCTTAATAGATACCCACTTTATGAAAAATGAAATTGATCTTTAATAAAATATTACATATTCATTGTAAAATTAAGGCTTGAGATTGCATAAAAATTGAGAGGATCCAAACCCTTCTTTTTCTCTTAATGAGGATAAAATTCCAACCACTCCACAGGCTTAGTATCAACCTCGGTGCAAATATATATATGTATGTCTGGGTCCCCATGGAGCTGGGTTGGGGATCCTTTCCCCACTCCATCTCTGTAGGGAACAAAAAGGGCATTACTTGCAGAAGGTGGGGCAGATCCCAAAGGGAAACAAGGAGACACATCAGTACTTGAACAACATAGAAAAACAAATTGGAGGATTTCATTTAGGTACCTGTTGCAGCTTTAATACGTTCAAAATCATCATAATCAAGGACATCTCCGTTTGCAATGACTGGAATAGATAATGCTGATACAACGTCTGCAATCTCACTCCACTTGGCTGGATCCCTTGGTCGATCTGCAATTTTTCTGCAAATTAGACATGAAGAAGAGGTGCAAACATTATTAGAAAATTCAAGAGAAACAATATATAGAAACCTATAGATGATATCTTTGCCATTCTCACCTCGTACAACAATAAGTCTAATCAATCAATCACCCACTTTCATTACCTACCCACTTTGACTGCTTTTTTATAATCACGTTTTTTAAGAGTTTATCTCAAGCATATTGATTTAAGTAAATGGCTACTGCAGGTATTTTGTTGGGAGAGTATTTTTTAATGCTATGCAGATATCCTTGTCATACAATAACACAAGGGTTATCAAGTTATGAACCTTATGATACAAGGATACATTCTTTTCCTGCTACATTAAGTTCTTAGAAGAAGCAGTACTTCTAGCAGAATGAAACTTGAACACTTTCTGTTCCCAGCATCTCCTCCATCGGTTCTTCTTCCTCAGCCATCTCCATTATTTTAACTAATACTAGGCAGAAAGTTTAGCTTCCTCATTGAAAACTCATTTTGGGTACTACTAAGACCAATTCCCTAACACATCAGCCTTTCCTTGCAAGTCTCACTAGGTTTTAGAGTTTAGACAACAGCTGTCATATAACTGTTACGTAAAGGAATTTTATACACCATGACCTTATTGCTGTTATTTAACATGAGTAAACGAATAAAAAAAAGATAAAGGTTATTATGGCTATTACATGAAAGTAATTTACAGGACTGCAATTTTACCATCAATGACTCAGGGCAGCGAGTGTTAGGTGGTGAAGAAACAATATGTTTATAAAATCAATGTAGTATAGATGAGGATACTAAACTTGATGTGCGGAAATAAAAGGATGGGCCAGATGTTTCTAAAGATGTAGCCCTAAATTAGGTGGATTGGGAGAAGGAAAAAAAAAAGATATAGCCAACTCCAACAAGTTTGGAAGTAAAGCTTAGTTCAGCTTAGTATTTTCTGTTCATTTATTAGTTGCACTGATTAAATTTAGTTGAATTCCAGAAAATACAAGACTTCATGCAATTTGCCATGCGATTTATTATTCCTAAACTGTTACTTTACATGGATAATAGCTCAATTCTATAAGCGCAACCACCACTACAGCGATTCAAAACTATGTCTATGACAGTTTTTAGTTCAGTTTATGTCATAGTCAAACTCACACCAAGCATCATCAACAACCTTAGAAGCCCCATTTGGCTAAAAAGTCTTTATATGTAAAACCCATGACACCCCAACATCAAAGAGTACTAGGAATTGTGTCCTGCTAAATGAATGTGGATTACATAAAAGAGCAAAACATTTTTGTTTTTAATTTGACATTCAAACCAAGCTGTATCTTTCAGAAGACATGAAACAAATTTAGGATCAAATAATTTTAATGAACAGAAAAATATGAGCACAAATTTCCTACACCTAAAGCTACATAATTGGCCTGATCCATGATCATCACAATCAAGAATCACTATATCACTAAAAACTAGAACCATGCAGCAGGCCAGCGGCAAATTAAACAAACTTCTAGAGATTATAAACAGATGAGAGGTGTGAATTAGAGATCACCTTCCATGAACAGCAAGAGCAGAAACACCAGTTTTCTCAATTCGCCTTGCCAATTCCACTGTTTCCTGGGAGGACTTTAGAAGTCGAATCTTACATGTTACTGGAGAATTCAAGTTCCTCTTTAATGTTGTTAAAATCTAGACAAAAAAAAAAAAGTAAAGACAGGGAAAAAAGATTTTAGGTAAAGAATAATGAATAAACTGAAAAAGATTCAATAGGGGGAAATAAAAGACAAGTTTTTTCTAGAGATATGTTTTGCATACATCATGAATAATCTCCGGTTTACTCAACAGTGCAGCACCCATGCCCCCACTTATAGAAAATGACTTAGGGCAACCCATATTGATATCTATTGCAGCAACATCCTTACACCTGAAAGAAGAAAACCCTGTCAATTATTTGCTTGATATTCAACCCAAAAACTTAAACAAATTTAAGGATTGACTAAGGAAACTAACCCAGAACCACAATTCCCCTCTGGTCCCACTAATCTCCAATAAAATACAACTTGAAAACAAGGAAACAATAACTGACCAATTTAGCTGTGCAAGGGATTTAAGCAAGTAGCAAATTCATGTCTCATCAATCATGTGATCCTTATCTCACCCATTTTTAGTAATGATGGTTTTCCTATATACATGTATCTAGACCATGCCCCCCTTCTTTCAACTCAGTATCTTTTGTTTTAATTTCTTAAAATATAGAATCTACATAAAGAGAGAAAATTGAATAAGAATATCATTAGATTAGACTGATGGAATTTAAATAGCAACATTTTTAGATGGATTATGCACTAATGCAGCAATTGCCAATAGTCACTATCATACTTCTGATTTAAGTCATTAAAACCCAATTTTACCCAGTACATAACAAACCTTCCTTCCTTAGTTTTCTTCAAGTTGAGTTCCTCTTAGTTTTCTTCAATTTGAGTTCCTTCACTTTACCAAGGTTGCAAACATGGAACCTACAAACATGGAACCTAACCAAGCTCTGGTAAATTCTAGATTGGCAAACAACCAATCTATCCAAACCAAATTTGCATAAACCAAGGATTTATTTTGTTCATAAAACATAAACCAAATGAAATTTCTCAAGTTGAAAACTTCCTTCAATAACTTCACTAACAGTACCTGCAGGTACATAAGCCATGAATTGCCAACATTTTGATTTTATTGTTCTGAACTTTGAAAGATGGAGGCCTTATACAAAGGAAGGTAGGTAGAATTGCAGTGATGGTTGTCTAAACACAATTGAGAGGATATTCTTTTTATTTTTTGCAGAAAATATGACAACACGCCCCCATCTTAATTAGGGCCATAAAGCCTTGATACTGCTTCCAATCAACAAGCTCCCACACAACCATGTTTGTGTTCGCTTAATCATGCAATTTAATAGATAGTCTGAAGTGCCCATAAAGACATGAATGTTAAACTGCTTAAGAATTTTAATTACATCCTTTTCAGCTCAAAGCCCAGTTGACTGATTAGAAGAAACTTAACATAGAAAAATCTGGAAATCAGTTACAATTCCCTATTTGCAGCCAAAAAAGAGACCCAAAAGATTTTTGTTTACATCTGAGAGGGTGACACAAATGTCATCCAAATGAACAAAATATCTAAGTTTCTTCTCAAAGAAATGCAATAGAAAATGAACCATGCTACTTACACTAGTTGAGCAGCAGTTAGGGCCCTCACAGCATCAGAAGTGCCAATTTGGAATACAACTCGGTTTCTTTCTTCACAGCAGGTTCTGAATACAACATTTTTCGTTCCTTTCTCCACGAAATCAGTGCACCCAATGTATTCTGCAAAAAAGAAAAAAATAAATAAATATGAGCACCTAAATCAACATATAGAAAAGCAATAGATCATAAGGAGATACCCCAAATAAAGTAAGTCTTGGTTTCCAGTTTCAATGAGAAAAAAAAAATTCTCATCAATTCGTTTTTTTTTTCTTCTCTTTCAATGCAAAAATTAGACAAATGTAAACTTAAAAATAATTGTGCCTCTCTTGCTTTTCCGGCTTGGAAACATTGAGTTAAAAGTAGGAACCATAAACAAACAAATAAAGACATTTTGGCCAAAGGGAAAATTTCCTTTGTAGTCATTTGGAAGAAGCTGATCTAGTTTTATTTGTGTTTTTATACTTCTAACGAATACACAGGAATTTCCTCTTTTCATAAATGGGCTTTATTTATGATAATAAATTTGTGAGTTTTTCAAGTTTACTGGCTTTTTAGATTGTGGATCTTCACTTGGTAGCAAGAGTTCCAATAAGTTATCAGTTAATATCAAAGCTAGAATCCTAATCATTACGAAGTAAGGAGAACTACAAAGTCCATAAATATTTATGCATTCTTCATAAGTTAGCAGAGGTTGATTGTTATGAGGATTTTAGCTAACTTGCCTCTCTGAGAGAATTATTTGGTAAGTACCGAGTGTTTTCTTTCTCAATCTTCTTCCCAATAAAGGTAGCATGCAACTGTAGGCAGAGCTACAGTTCATGGATTCATCCCCACAACCATAAACCTATGTTTGATTGAGAGGAATGAGCAAAGGAAAGAAAGGCTCGATGGAAAGGCATTTTGCCAAAGACTAGATGGAAAGGCATTTTGCCCTTGTTTGGTTGGAGGGGAAAGCAAGGAAGGAAGGGATAGCCACCCTTCCATCATTTCTATTGGACCAATAAAACTCTGCCCCCAATTTGGAAAGATTGGAAGAGGAAAGTTAGTTATAAGTTATTTTTCCCTTTTACCCCTAAAATAGTTCATTTTATTATGTCTTTAGTGGATTTGTTGTTCATGTAAAAAGTGGAAGAATGATATCCTTTCCTTCCTCTCTATTCCTCTCTATCTCAACCAAACATAACAATGGAAAAGCCTATTTCCATCCTCCCCTTTCTCCATCCTTCACTTTTACGTATTCCAATCCTCCTTATCTTCCATCCTCAAACCAAACAAAGCATAACTTTCCAGTATTAATTTAATTCAAAAAAAAAATCTTGACCACACTGTTCTAGTCCCAAACTCAATTACTTTTCTAACCTTTTTGTGTTCAGACTTCAGATTAATCAATCAAACACAATTTTAAACCTCACTTTTCAATGACCAGTATTTTCTGCCAGCTAATTGTTTACTTCAAGCGAACGAAAATAGGACCTTCTTGTTCATAAACCTCAACAACCAGTATCATAATTAAATTCACAGACTGCATGTCCTCTCATATTTAATTCTCCACCCAAAATTCCTAATTCCTATAACACTTATGCACACTAAAACTGCATGTAAGCAAATATTCTCTATGGATCCTTCACTGAAAATTTTATAAATGGCAGCATTCTTTAAAGTTTGATCTAATGTTCCTTCACTGAAAGTCTCTCCCATCACTTTAAATTAGCTAGCGTGATCCAAGTCCTCAAATATCTATCTCCCTTATTGCAGAGAACTCGGATAGATCTTTTTCTTCTATGCCGATACCTTTTGTAATCTATCTCCAGATACAACAAGTTAAGGCCATATCATCACCTATCAGGTCCCATTTCACTTTTAAAAGATTTTTTGCACCTCCAACTTTGTCAAGTTTTTGCACTAATTTTTGACTTATATTTTCAGATAAATCAGTTCTGATCTTTATAACAATAGACATTACTTGTGCACATCACCCAATTTAGTTATCCTTCTGGCTGACTAAATGGACAAAAAAAGATTCAATTCTAAAAGTCAGTGCCAAATGCATTGACAAGTTTCAAGTCCCACTGAATCCAGAGGTCAACCAAGTCACATACTTTGCCAACTACTTAAAATATGAAAGAACAACAAATTCTAAAATTTTATACAAGTTTGAGGACCACAAAAGGCGTGCTTCTCTTAAGCTAAATCCAAATATTATCTATGTGAGAAGCACAGAGAACAAGCAAATTGTCATAATGATCTTGAGCATGAAACAGAAATTACCATTTAAGCTGCGGTTGCATTCAATGGTTCAAGAAGAATGATCCCCTCCTTGAATGTAATATTTGCACCATATGAAGCTGGTGACCTAAACATCAATGTTCCCGAGAAAATGGTACAACTAAATTCAATCAATATGAAACAATACTAAATCACTACAACGTGTAATTTTATGACAATTTACAAACAAAAAGGTTTTGATCATAAATTATTTTGCATAGAATTCCATAGAAGACCCTTTTTTTTCACAATCAGATCATTGATCCATAGTTACCAGCTCACTATATGAACAGCCCAAACAGGGTTCAGTACCACAACATTGGGTCACCTTCTCAGAGAAGACAAAAGGAGAGAGATTAGCTGATAGGGGGAGAAGACCTTAATAAATCAAAAAATGCCCCCAAAGACTTTAGTTCCAGAATACAGGGTGTTTGGGAAGTTAAATAGATCCAAGACAATGCCAAATAATTTTGCACCAAAAGTAGCCAGGGTGTTAAATGTCAATAAATTGTCATCAGGTCTAGTCTCATTATTGTCAATCTTTGTCCAACCTTAACCTTACCCAACAACTGCCTGCTCCAAAGCCTAGCCTAACTCAAATTACCAAATAAAATAACTCACTTTTGCTGTGTAGAAAGCAGCTGAAAGGAAGGTTACAGTGCATTATACCAATATAAGTATATAAAACAAAAACCCGAGTTACATCTGCACAGGCTTGCAACCAACTAATTTCAAATCACAATTTCATTACAGGCATCCCTAACCAACAACTGCAGCCAGTAGCAGCTGTTTTCAAATAACTGCTACAGATCTAACACCAACAACAAACCATGCTCTGTGCTTACTACGAACCCAATTTTCCTAATTCTAACCTCCAGAATCAACATTAAGTTTGAAGGTTACAGAGGAAATTAACACTAAATTACACAATTAACTAGCCTTAATTGCTAAATTAATCAACACAAAACCCACTAAACAGCTTGTAAAAGGTCAAGTAATGAAAAATTAAAGCGAAAATAGTACCGTTTAATCTGCGTTCACATTTGACCATCTTATGATCAATAATCTCCTCCCCGTAAGTAATATCAGCACCATATTCAGCAGCTAGCAACCTAAACGGCAATGTCCCCTGGAAAAAAAAACAACGACATAGATAATTCAAATTTAGTTGCCATGAAAAGAGATTAAAAGAAAAATCACTTTTATTTATTTAATTATTTTGTACTCACAACTCGAACCATAGGAGCGAGGACCAGCTTGTTCTTGTATTCCATCTTCTTCTTTTTCGATGGAAAGAGCTGGAATCAGGTGAACAATGGCTGGCGGTTGCTTTTGGTATGTGTGCTACTGTTACTATAGTAGTAGCGGAGTAGCGCAGTCAATGGAGATAGGCTGGGTTTAGGTTGGGCTCGGCTCAATTACTTACTGGGTTACTTTTTCTAAAATATTACTGGGCTAATGGGCTCAACCCAAATGCTTCATGTAGATCTATTATCCAGAGACTGGAGGCCCAACAAGAGAACTAATATATATATATATATATATATATATATATTTTTTTTTTTTTTTTTTTTTTTTTTTTTTTTTTTTTTTTGTTGTTTAGTGTTTTTTTATTTTTTTTTTTTTTTTTTTTTTTTAATTTTTAAAGTATTTTTTAAAAAATA
>CANXYC013162240.1:0-23755 GCA_948193065.1 Aleurites moluccanus
TATTTTATAATATTTCAATAATTATCCATAAATAAATATAATTTACATATTTATTAAAAAAATTTAATTATCAATTTAATAAAATAATAATCTAATAAATTAAATTATAATAATTTATTAATTAAAATGACTCATCTATTATTTATATATTATTTATAATAAAAAAAATGAACTTGTAAAATATTTATTTTAATTATAAATTTTTTATATATAAAATTAAAAAAAAAAATTGACAACAGTAAACACCAAAATTGTTCTACTGTTCATCAACTGGAGATGCATTGGAGATTAAAATGGACTGTAAAATGATGTTATCCCGTTGGAGATGGCCTAAACATACTCAAAAAAAAAAAAAAAAAAAATCAAACTACCATATTAATAAGAGTTGAAAGAATCACAAAATAGAGTTAAAAAATTAATTTTTATGTGAATTTAAAAATTAATTATATATAAAAAATTAGATTTAATTGGATAAATTAATGAATCGCCTGTTAGTTATAGGTTATTTTTGCTAATGATTATTCTAACAAAGATTAAATGTTATGATTGCAGACATAAAAAGAAAGAAAATTTGTGAAAAATGTGTTTTATTTTTTCATTAAAAGTTAAAAAGCAAACAAGAACCATTATCTGCTAATATATCTCTACATGTAATTACTACAACACAAGCTAGCTAATTCAGTCTTTTTGCCTAATAAAAAACCAAAAATGGTCTAACAAAACTATAAAATTATAGATCTTACTTCTTAATCTTAATAATTATATATATTTAAAACACACAAATTAAAGGCCAACCTCTAATTATTTCTTGATATGATTAAGCACAAGCTTCCCTTCTTGTTCTTGGTGCAATTAAAAAAAAAGCTTCAAGATCAGGTGGTTGAAAATATCCATCCTTTGGCGGGGTTCTTTCTTTAAAGCAAACCGGTTTCTTCTTCGGCGCCGGTGGACAGGCCAACGCCGCCGGTATTCGGCTTCTCGGAGTCTTGCAAACTTCGTGGTCCACTTCCATGTTTTTCTTCCAAAACAAAGCTTTTTGTTTTTTTAGGTTTGAAAAATAGAAATTGTCTAATCAGAAGAAGAGTTTCGTTTGGTTTTGGTTTTATTAATGAGTTGAATGATAAAACTTATATATAATTATTAAGTGAGATTGGCGCCAGCTTGCTCCAGAAGGTGCCGTTTGACTTATCCAATCGTGTGGTGGAAGCAACTTAAGACAAGCTTACGTGGAATGTACGATATTATAAAAATCATTAAATAAAATAAAAATATATTTCCTTTATTCATATTAAATATTTTTTAAAATTTATATTAAAATAAATTTACGTGTGAATAAATTAAAATATAAATGAATTTAATTTTATATCGGTGATATGAGTATGTTTTTATATTATTTAATAATTTATTTTAAATTTATATTTTATTTAATAATATTTTTTTAAGATAATATATTATTTAATTAAATAAAAAATTATTAAGTAAAATAAAAAAAAATTTATGAAATAAAAATTGATTCATATATAATTAAGATGAAAATAAATTTATGTATGTTATGTGTATGAGAAAAACAATGAATTGGATATAAAAAAATATATATAAAATGTTCATAAGAGTATATATTAAAATTCGACATATTCTCTTAAATATTTATTAATTTATTATGTATAAAAAAAAATCTATTTGAGGTACAAATTTTCTCAAATATATCATTAAGAAAATTTAGATTAATGCAATGGGGAGAATTTAAGGTCCTGCCTACGTGGATGACACCTGGCTACACTTTTCCCATTGTGAAACCCGAAAAGTTGTTTTTTTTTTTTTTAATCTGGACCACACGTTCAATGGGATTTTTGTGGTGGTGATTTATTACCGACTTCTGGGCCTTAGTGGGCCAGTTGTGGGTTGGTTTGGTGCGGTGGAGAAAAATGCACGTGTAAAGCGAAGTGTTTGGATTCCAACTGCGTCGTTTTCATATAAAGATGTCAAGGTGAAAGAGTTTGTTGCCCCACGCGTTCCAGAATGAAAGCGACAGTCAATTGGACAGTTCTTATTTCTTTTTCTGGAAATGGAATAATCCAGATTCGAATCCTTGGGTTGGGCCTTATTTGGTAAAAATATTTTAATTTAGACTTCATTGAGAGGAGATTTGGGCTCAACTTTTATAATTATATTGGCTCTTGTTTGCAACAAATTAAATGGAATATTATCTAAATATATTATTTTTTAATTTTTTTTTTTAAATTTTATGTTTTTTTTTACTGTTTTTTTTTTATATTTATTATATATTTAATATATGTGTGGTATATTTTTAATATATATTTGATATATGTTTGGTATATATCATATTTTTAAAAAAATATTTTAAATATGCAGTATTTTTTGAAAAAATATTTTTAAATATGCAGTATTTTTTTTTAAAAAATTTCTAACAATAAAACTGAAATATTTTTTATTTTTTAGGATATTTTTTAAAAAATCTGCAAATTAAATCCTGTGGACAATAATAATCCAATAATTTATATTTTAAATCTTTCACGGAGTTATTTGTATTTTAAGAGAGGATAATTATCTTTTAAATAAAAATTAAAGTGTTAAAAAATAGAATTAAAAGGTATTTTAAGTGAAAAAATAAATTAAAAAGTATAATTTACTTTTATAAAAAAATTTTGAGGAATTTTTTAATTTTTTTATGATCCTTTTATTCTTAAGAAATTTAAAAAATGACATAACATATCCAAATATTTTATAATTGAATTTTAATTTTATAATCATTATTTTTTTTTAATTTATTATTCAGTTTAAGTCTTGGTTTTGTAACATCCAAACACCCCATTTTCTCTAGAGCCACATCCATCCTCAAAAGCTAGTGTCATTTCGCAGCCTAAACCTCAGACCTCTCTGATTAAGCAAATCAACTCTTATCTTAACCTAAGCCAAAATATAGAACCCCTAGTTACCATATTTTGCATTTACATGTTGGAGTATTGAGATTGGAGTGTACAATCATAATTTCTTCATCTCCTCTTATCTTCTTCACTTGAACTATTGATAGTATTGGAAGTGAAAGTTGCCAAACACATCTAGTCTTAATACTTAGAACCTAAATGGCATGAGGAATTCGTGGACGTTTTGATTGCTCTGAGCTCACTAGAGAGGACATCGAAGCAAGCTATTCAAGTGTCTTAGCCAAATCCAACGCAGGGTTTCTAGTGAACTGGTTAGAGGCATTACACTTGTGACCTAAAGATCAAATAGTTGTCATGGTTCTACGCTTCAAGAGGTAAATTTTGTTTTTACCTTTCATCCATCTTGGTCTTTGCATAGTGATTTTAAGCCAAACTTGGTTGATCCTTGAGAAATATTACAATCCGCAATATTTGCTTTCGTACTACTTCTGCAGCACTTGCATGTTACTTGGTAAGTTTTTCCTAAAATTGGTATTAAAGCCTCTCGAAATTTTGGCTAAAATCCATTATGTACTTATATTTATACGTTGTTTGTTTCTATCATATATGGAAAAAACGTGTGGTTAACGCATGAAATGTATAATATTAAAATGAATATGTGCAAAATGAGACAGTAATTAAAATGAGCATAAAAATCTTCCACTAAAATTATAAAATTTAGGCTTTCTACTGGAGCTTCATTCTTCACTTGAATCATGAGTTTTTTAAAGGGTCACATTGTAATGCATTGATTGTTTGTGGCCCATAGATTTATTCTTAACAAGAATGACATAATGAACATGAGTTAATGTAATGTTCAAATAAATGTGATTGCAGATTCAATAAACTAGACTTAACTAGTGTGAAAGACAATAAGGCATTTTGAATATGAGGTTCATAACATTAGAAGCCAAATTAATTGATTAAGCCTCACATTTATTGTAATTAGCAGGTTAGCTCACTTATATTGTATTAATGTTTTCAAGAATGACATTGTGAACCGGAGAAGCATTAGTGTGACTGTAAGAATTCAAACACTTACTAGAAATCCATCCAAAAAGATTTGTTTCCTATTTGAAACTGTAGGATCCATCAAATTAATGGAAGCACCATAATCGAATAAAAACCAAATCATTATGGTATTTACAAATAACATGTACCTAATAAAATTTGTTATTTTATGCAGTTTATATCTCTGTTAATTTGACATCACACCTTTTGTTTCCACTGTTTGTAATTCTCAACTAACACCCTGGTTTCTTGGATTAGTTCTATCACCTGTACTGCACGTAATTTACTCTAAGTAGTTCGAGGTAACTTTGGTAGAGTAAACAAAAGTGGAGGTTGCCTCCAGAATGTCCTAGGTAAAGGCAAAGAAATAGCCCTTGTTGCCATCTCTTCTAGCAAGGCTAGGAGTCGAGCAAAAAGAAGCAAGATACAACTTCTAGCCATAAACCTAAAGGCGGAGTGGGGAAAGGAAAGTTCAAAGAAAAAGGGGAAAGTTCAAATAATTAGATAAATACTTAGAGATTATAGTATTATCTAATTAGTATAAATAGATGATATAAATAGGTTAGATAATTAAGACTTGATATAAAATAATGATTAAATAATTAATAGACAATTATATATTAGTAAATAGTATTTATCAAATATTGATTAATAAGGCATATATTAAATCTTCTTTTATATATATCTAAATATATAATAAAAATAGACATATCTAAATTATATATATATATATATGTATTACATCTTAATTATTAATTATTATATTTAGGCATAATTTATCTATAATAAAATTAAAAAAATAGATAATAAAATTCAAATTGAAATGATAAAAAAGTATTAAAAATAAATTCTAAAAAATTATTTATGATTATGAGTTATATCTAAGTTATGAATTATTATATTTAGACATAATATATGTATAATTAAATTAAAAAATAGATACTAAAATCAAATTTTTTTAATGATAAAAAAGTATTAAAAATAAATACTAAAATTCAAATTCAAATGATTAAAAAGTATCAAGTAGAGAATCAGATTTTATTATAAAGATTTATTTAAATCATGCTAGATTTTGTTCATTTAAATGTAATTAGATTTTCCTGTAAATCTTAGTTTAAATCATACATCGTTCAATGTTTTTTCTAATCCACTTTTATATATAATATAGATGAAGAAAATAATTATTATCTTTAAAACTAGAAAACTAAAATAAATGATTGTATGATTTGGGAAAATTGAGAAAAATATAATAAAAAAAATTATATTTATTAGGTGGAAAAGTTGGGAAAAATGTTTGGTTATAGGAGAAGTTGAGAAAAAGATGATGAATATAAAATGTTTATAATTTTTGAAATATATAAATAATTTTTTATTAAATTAATTTTTAATAAAAATGATTTATTACAATTTTTTCATCTAATATATTAAATCTTCCATAATTTTTTAAAAATACACTAATTTTCTGATAAATATCTCATTATACTAATACACATTTCATCTAATTTTTCAATTAATCAACCCTAAAATAAATAATAAAGAGGGCAGTAAAAAAAAATAAAAATGTTCTTATTTTTTATTTTTAATTAATTTTATTTTATTTTTTTTTTTAAAAAATATTTTTTAGGATTAAAAAATTTATTTTCATATTTTTTATTAAATATAAAAAAAAATATTTTTATTTTTTATTTTTCATTTTAAAAAATAATTTAAGAATAAATTTAATTATTTCTTCTCTAATTTTTTAATAAAATTAAAAATTTATTTTCATATTTTTAATAAATTTAAAAATAAAAAGTAAAAATATTTTTTATTTTCAAATTTTTTATTTTTTTAAAAATAAAATAAAAAATATTTTTACTTATTTTTATTTTTAAATTTATCAAAAAATATAAAAATATATTTTTTTAATTTTAAAAAATATTTTTAAAAAAAAAAATATACAATTAATTAAAAATAAAAAAAATATATATTTTTATCTTTTTACTGTTTTATTAATTATTTTAAAATTAATTAATAAAAACTCTAGTAATATATTGTTTCATTTATCTTTAAAAAAAATTTAACGTATTAGTTGATTTTACAAATAAAAATAATAATTACCTTTAATAAAAATTGGATTGGTTAGACTATCCGGTTTAGATGACGGTCCAAGCAAAAACCGGTCTTAAGCCTGCTACTATGGCTTTTGTTGTCATGGTCTTTATCAGTTTTAGCTCTCAAAAGAACAAGTCGAAAGAGTTCGACGGCCCCAAAATTCCTCTTTCAAATTCTTTCACCATTTCGTGAGAGAAGAAGACCAAACGGAGGGACCAAAAATGCCATTTATTTCACAAATTCAAAGACAAGCTGATTACAATTTCTTCTCTTCTACCACTCCTATTGTCATAGACAATGGCGCCTCCTATTTTCGCATCGGGTAACGTCTCTAATACAAAAAATTAACTTAAACCCTAATCCTAACGTTAAGCTTATGCATTTTTGTTTTCTGGGTTTTTGTTTTTTATTCGAAGTTCGTTTAAAGTTCTTGTTTTTATTATTAATTGAGCAGATGGGCTGGAGAGACTGATCCTAGAATTATTTTCCGCAACATTGTTCAGCGCCCACGGCATAAAGCCACTGGTAAGTGGGTAACTGCACTTTCCCTTCTTTTTTCTTTTCCTCATTCTTGTGTCTTTTACGTTTAAATAGTGTCTGTCTGTTTGGCCGGTCGGAAAACAAATTGTGATAGGTTTATGGGTATTGGGGATTTATTTTATATCCTAATCTCTGTGGATTTAAATTATTTGCCTTTTCGTGATGTGTAGGGGAAACTGTGACTATTGTTGGTGACCATGATCCTGCATTGTTGAAATATTTTGACTGCACTCGCTCAGGGCCTCGCTCTGCATTTGATAGTAATGTTGTTTATCAATTCGAGATAATGGAATATGTGAGTTTCATTTCAGTTATAATATGTGAAAAAATAAATTGTGGCCTGTCTGCTTTACAACATTAAATTTAATGGCTTGTGTTGGTTTTTCTTGATTTCAATATTTTAAAACCTATAGCAGCTTGGGAAAATTGATTAAGAACTCATGGGGTAAAGTTGTGTGGATTACGAGTTTGTTAGTTTGGACGTGTGGGGAATATTGGAGTCCTTAGTTGGTTCTTTCATTTTGTAGATTCTTGACTTTGGATTTGATAGGCTGGGAGCAAATGGATCACAGGTAAAATGAAACTTTGTTGAAAATAGAGATAATGATACAATACTGTACAGTTCTTCCTGCATCATTCTGCAAAAGCTGCATGATTTTCACTTTACAAATTAGTGTTGTCTACTCCAACTTTAAGGTTATTTGATAGGTTCACGACTGTTTCTTGATTTCATTGTTCATTTGAGGGCAGAACAGATTGATCATCCTGTCCTGATCACAGAATGTGTATGCAACCCAGTTCAATCACGCAGTAAAATGGCAGAGCTTCTTTTTGAAACTTATGGAATCCCATCAGTAGGTATAAATTCATATCAATTTTGAGAAAACTTAATATAAGGGTAAATCTTTTGCTTCTATTGCAGGTGTTCTTCTAATTAACTTGCATTTTTTTTTTTTACTTTATTCACAGCATTTGGTGTAGATGCTGCATTCAGCTATAAATACAATCAGCAGCATGGGATTTGTGATAAAGATGGGTTAGCCATTTGCCCAGGATTTACTACAACTCATGTTATTCCGGTAGGTTTCGAAACCTCCTTATCTACTTAGGTCAAATGTAGAATTTGTGCTTCCTAAATCAGGTGATCATTATTTTCTTTTATTTTTGAGTACATGTAATACTCTTGCAAGAAATTGCAAACAAGTTGTAGAGTGGCCAATCAGTGTGTTTATGCCAGGATGTTTCTAAGATTGCATTTTGCTAGAGAGGTTAGAATCCAAGGATTTAAATTAAGTTTCTATAAGAATCCAAGGATTTAAATTAAGTTTCTATTAGAATCCAAGGATTTAAATTGAGCTTCTATCTCAAATTGTATAGGATAAATATTTAGACATGTGAAGTAAGAGGAAAAAAAAATGTACTTCAACCAGTGTTGTCAAAGGCAAGCCTGGTTCTTTTCTATGTACTTGGACAAAGCGAGTTGCAGCCTAAGCATCCTAGGTGAGTAAGGTGACTTCAGCCAGGCATTGCCTATGTGAGCAGATGGGCCAAGGAGCTAAGAGCTTAGGTGCTTGAGGCACTCACCTCATTCAGTTGATGCCCTTTTTTTTTTTTTTTTTCTTTCCTGTCTTCTATTAAATTCACTTCTAAAACATGGGGGTTGGATAAACGTTGCAAAGTATGGAATGTCAATTATAAAATGTAAGAGAAAGCGCATCTCTTTCTCTCTGTTTTTTGTTTGCAGTGTATTGCTTTACTGTGTGTTGCACTTATATTATTCTGGTTGTTATTTTGTTGCAAAGTTGACTGTGTTACAGTTTTTCATTGCTATAACCAGTACCATTTCTTGTGATTTTTGCTTAAACATATTTTTGTTCCATATTAATGCTCATTTGAATCCCAAATCTATTCAATTTTCTGGCATTTATTTCTGTTCCAAATCTATTCAATTTTCTCATGTCTGTTTTCATTGATTATTAGAAGTTATGAATTGAGTAAATGTAGCCAAGATCAGTATTTCCTGCTATTTTAGGTTGATACCAACTTGTTTTTCTATTACCAGTTTATTGACGGTGAACCTGTATATAAAGGATGCTGCCGAACTAACATTGGTGGATACAATGTCACTGACTATCTGAAGCAACTTCTTTCACTTAAATATCCTCATCATATGTGAGTATATATGTCCAGCTTGGCTCTGCTTTTGCATAATAGTTATAGTTATAACACATTTTGTTTTTGTTATTCATGTTCTCAAAACAGGGCTAGACTTACATGGGAAAAGGTTGAAGACCTGAAGATGGAGCACTGTTATATTGCACCAGATTATGCTTCAGAAGCTCGATTATTTCAGGTAATGAGCTTGGCTTTTGTCTGCTCATTCTCATTTAAAGTCCCTGAATGTTAACCGCAGCAATTATGTGACAGAAAGGGACCAAGGACGCTGAACATAAAACCAGGTGTTGGCAGCTTCCATGGGTTCCACTACCAGTGGAGGAACCTCCATCAGAAGAAGAGATTGCCAGAAAGGCAGCCATAAAGGAAAGACAAGGTCAACGGTTGCGAGAAATGGCTGAGGCAAAGAGGTCATCTAGGATCAATGAACTAGAGAATCAATTGCATGGTATGGAATTTCTTGTGCAGCAGCTTGAGCAAGTGGAAGATGATGAAATTCCATCTTTCCTGAAAGATACTGGCTACATATCCAAGCAGGAGATAGAAGCCGCACTTGTGAAAGTAACACAGTCTTTACGGAAAGCAAAAGGAGAGACAAAGGCTGAACAAACTGATGTTGAAGAGAAAAGTGATTCTTCCACGAATGAAAAATATCCTCTTGTCAATATTCCTGACAACAAGTTGACCCCAGATCAGGTATCCCCTGTACAAATTCACTGATCGTATGCCTTGCTATTGCGAAATATCTGTTTGTTTTGTTTTTAGAATGTAGGTAAAATATTTTATAATGTCATTTAATTAACATTGTTTTTGTAATGCACTACTGTTGATTAACTCAGGAATGGCCAGTAGCATTCACTTTTCTCATCATGCAATTTCCTAGTGCAATTGTTGTAGCTTATCTTATTATTAATAGCATTGTTCACATTATATGTTTGACAGCTCAAGGAAAAGAGGAGACAGTTGTTCCTTAAAACCACGTCCGATGGCCGACAACGAGCTAAACAGAAACGCCAAGAAGAAGAAATAGAACGAGAAAGAAAAAATCAACTAGATGAAGAAAAACGCGTGTATGTTCAAAACCATAAATGCTTCTTTCTTTTTTTTTTTTTTTTTTTTTTTTTGTGCATATCAGTTGTTAAGGAGAGAGGATTTGCATGAAAGTTTGCTCGTAGAGGTGTAAACAAGCTAATATGAGCCAAGCATTTTGGCTGTTCAAGTTTTGCTCAAAGCCAGTTTGCTGTGCATTGGTAGCAGGGAGTTTGTTCGCCTAGGCCTCACCACACAGCCAAACATCACTTTAGCACACTTTGAAACCAAGTTCAAACTTGGCTTGGCCTTGACTTAGGGTTTGAGAACCAAACTCAAACTTGGCTTGACTAACCCGTTCGTGAATAAACGGACCTAAAATTCTAATAACCTAAAATTAATTCTAATCGACTTCTGGAAACCTTAAATGAGTAAACATTCATATCAATGAGCCATTGACAAGCCTGTTTATGAACATAATCAAACTGAGCTCTTCATGTTTGATTTGTTTAAATAATAGTTTTCAAACTAGTTCATTGTTTTCATAAATGAATATAAATGAGCTTTTACTGAGCATATTTACAATTTGTTCATTGAGTGCATTGGGTTGCTAATTGCTATATAATGCTTTCCTTGCCGCTTGAGTAGTTTAATATGTGTTTTACAATTGGAAGACATCAGTGAAAACAATGAATTTGCTAGTTTTGCTTTGTTTTGATTTCTTTTTGTTGTTTTGCATGTAGAAAGAACCCAGAACTTTATTTAGAGCAGATGCATGTTAAATATAAAGAACTTTCTGAGAGAGTTGAGCAGCGAAAACGACTAAAAACAAATGGGAACCACTCAAATGGAAATAATGTGTCTGGTGGTGTTGGTCGTGGAGAGAGATTGAATGCTGCCCAGAGGGAAAGAATGCGCCTCTTAACAACAGCTGCCTTTGATCGAGGGAAGGGTGAGGATACTTTTGGTGCCAAAGACGAAGATTGGCAACTTTACAAACTCATGAGCAAAGATAATGATGATGATGATGAGGGGCCAGATGAGGATGAAGTGGAGCTTACCCGTATTTCTTCTAGGCTTCAGGTCAGTTTATTCATTCCTGTGTATTAGTCTGCTGCCTTATTATTTTGATTACTATTTTACTTGCATGTTCTTTCAACTTGGATACGGTATGGGTACTGATCTTACCTATTGCAGGAAATAGACCCTACATTTGTTCCTAAGCCAGATGTAGGGCCATCACAACCTGCTCCTGAGGCACCACGGTTTCGTCCATTGAGAAAAGAGGACTTCCAGATTTTGCTTGGGGTTGAAAGGTTTAGATGCCCGGAAATTCTGTTTCGTCCCAACCTAGTTGGAATTGATCAGGCTGGGGTAGATGAGATGGCTGGCATCTCAATAAGGAGATTGCCATTCAAGGACCAAGATTTGGAGGAGAGGCTGACCAATTCAATCCTTATGACTGGTGGGAGCTGCCTTTACCCTGGAATGGCCGAGCGTTTGGAGGCTGGAATCCGAATGATCCGTCCATGTGGGTCACCTATAAAGGTTGTCAGAGCATTGGATCCAGTTCTTGATGCATGGCGTGGGGCTTCTACTTATGCAGCTGCATTGCAATTCCCACATCAGACATTCAGTAGGATGGATTATTATGAGAAGGGTGAAGATTGGCTTCGTAGATACCAATTTTATTACACGCTATAATTGTATCATTACACGCTTCATAACTGAATTCTCTTTGATATGTGGTGGCAATTCTAGGGGTGTTTGATAGAGTGTTTACTAAATGTCCAATTGGTATAAAAATACGACGATACAAGTAATTCATAATTGCTTATGAAATTTATCAGTTGAAGGAAAATTTTGTCACAATACGAGTTTTTTAGTTTGTCAATTAAGTAATGTAATTTTTTTCAATTGACTTTGTGTATATTAGTAATTAATAATCAAAAGTGTTTAAATTTTTTCAATTGATTTTGTGTATATTGGTAATTAATAATAAAGTGTTTAATCAGTCAATGAAATAGTTTGTAACACTTATTAAGTTAGCTGTTTCCGCCATTTAAAACACTGATATAGACTATAAATTCCATTCTTAGATAACTCTATATTCAGATAACTCGATGTAAATATTCATTTACCGTTTGATGCAAACTATCACTTATAGAATGATTGGCCAGCTTGGGGTTTGAACTCTCGGCCTTTATTTTGATGTGCTAGGCTGCTAGTATAATTTGCATATACTTCATTATTCTCTCTTCCTTCTCCATTCCCTATGCTATTAATACATATTATAAATTTAAATAAATTTTTGCCTATATATTTTAATAGATTTTATTTTTTTATTTTTTTTCGGCTCGTATATTATTATTCTTATCTTATTAAATTTAGATATTTATCTCCATAAATTCATACATAGGAAAGAACAGCTATTTTGGTAACAAAGCCCAAAACATTCAGCTACACAACTACAGTAGCAAAGCCTCACTCATGTAAAACTGACCGTTAGAATCTTTAGTCCAAAACACAAATCCTCAAATTCTTTCTCTTTGCCAAATCAAGCCCCCCGCTCCAGCTCCTATCAGAATTTGACCGTTGCAAATCTTCTTCTTCACAAACAAAACCCCACCAAAACTTCTCCATTGAAAAGCCCTCTCTCTCTATCACCCCTTCAACAGAGAAGTAGAGAAGCCTTTTCAATTTTCATATCCACAAAAAGCAAAGAAAACCCATTAATTAATTATCCCGACAGCTCAAAATTATTCCAGAAAAGCTTCAAGAAATGGAATCACCACCGCCAAGAAGAAAGAGTGGTCTAAATCTCCCATCTGGGATGAATGAGACTTCTCTGAGATTAGATTCAATTCCTGGTGGTTCTTTTCGAGCAATATCAAGTGTATCATCACCTCGAGCAATATCAAGTTTATCGTCACCCTCAAAATCTTCTACTTGTAGTGATAGATTCATACCATGTAGATCATCTTCAAGGCTACATACTTTTGGGCTTATAGAAAAAGGATCCCCTGTTAAAGAAGGAGGCAATGAGGCCTATTCAAGATTGTTAAAATCTGAGCTTTTTGGGTCTGATTTTTCTTCTTTTTCGTCTCCTGCAGGGGTTCAACGAGGAGGAGGAGGATCTGCTTTGAGTAGTCCAAGCAAGAATATGTTGAGATTCAAAACAGATCTTTCAGGGCCTACTTCTCCTTATTCTCCTTCGGTTTTGGGGCATGATAGTGGGGTTTCTAGTGAAGCTTCTACGCCTCCTAAGCCAACACGAAAAGTTCCCAAAACACCCCATAAGGTAGGTATACACAAGTGGAGGAGCTCCTTCCTCTTTCTTTTTTTATTCTTGGAATTTAATAATTAGCAGAAATGGGTATAATTCTTGAATGTTAAAATTTGTTTGTTGCAGGTTTTAGATGCTCCATCACTTCAAGATGATTTCTATTTGAATCTCGTGGATTGGTCTTCGCAGAATGTACTTGCAGTTGGGTTGGGTACATGTGTTTATCTATGGACTGCATCAAACAGCAGAGTAAGTTTTGAATCCAAACTGGGTCTCTAGTCTTTGGTTGATTGAAAACAAGGGGTAAATGCGTATTTCAAGGTTTTTAAACACTTCATTTTCTTGTTCTTAGGTGACAAAGTTGTGTGACTTAGGACCTCACGATGGTGTGTGTTCTGTGCAATGGACAAGGGAGGGCTCTTACATATCCATTGGCACAAGTCTTGGTCAAGTTCAGGTAGCTCTAACCCCTTATTTGGCATAACTGAGTTTGTAGTATATAATTCATTTGCAAATGATGCAAATTTGGTTGAATTTCATAAAGTTTAGTTTTTAAGGGCGAAAAAATTATTTTTGTTTATAAGTAAATATTTTTGTAAATAAATATCTTTATTTATATTAAATATGAAAATATGAAATTTCAAACGAATTTTATAAAATGTTGTGAAATCGTTTATATCGGATATGAATGTTATTTCATGTTTAACATCTCGATTTACTAGCTAATAATGCTTATATAATTTTTACATTTATATAAACATACAAAGTTGAGAAATTGAGATAAAATTAAATTGTTGATGTTTGTTATAGGTATGGGATGGAACTCAATGCAAGAGGGTGCGAACCATGGGAGGTCATCAAACAAGAACTGGAGTCTTGGCATGGAATTCTCGCATATTATCATCAGGAAGCAGAGACAGGAACATACTTCAACATGATCTGCGAGTTTCAAATGACTTTGTTAGCAAACTTGTTGGTCACAAATCTGAGGTTAGTGCCTTGGAGAAAAACCTATGCATTGTATTGCTTGTCTAATGAACCAAAAAAACAAATAGTCTGTCCAGAGAAAAAAAGAATGTAATCTTTTCTTTCTATTCAATTTTATTAGGTATGTGGCTTAAAATGGTCTCATGATGACAGAGAACTTGCTTCAGGAGGAAATGATAATCAGGTAATCATTTCTTCATTTTTCTTGATGTCAATTCAGTGTCAAGTGCCTAATTGTGGAGCATCAATTCATTAATTTGAGCTCGAAGTTGAGCTCATCCTGAGTATTAATTTGACATTAATAAATAAGTTTATCTAAAATTTTAGTACTAGTTGAGCTGAATTGAGTCAAACTCGAGTTTTTTGACTACTTATCAAGTCAAATTCAAGCATGAAAAATACAACTCAATAAAGCTTCCAGTAGTATGTTGTATCGACTTGACTAAGCTAAATTGCACCCCCAACTCAAATTCTTAGAAGCTTAAAAAGTTAACAGTTCAATTGCCTGTTGATATTCAGCTCCTCGTATGGAACCAGCATTCTCAGCAACCAATATTGAAACTGACAGAGCATACAGCTGCTGTCAAGGCCATTGCTTGGTCACCCCACCAGAGTAGTCTTCTTGCATCTGGAGGTGGAACTGCTGATAGATGCATTCGTTTTTGGAACACCACCAACGGTCATCAATTAAACCATGTTGACACTGGAAGCCAGGTTTCTGCTTTTCTTCTCTCTTCTTGTTTCAGCTTTTTTATTTAAATTAAACCAAAAAAGAAACCATAATAGATGAAAAAAAAATCTGATTGAAATACCATCTTCAGGTATGCAATTTAGCATGGAGTAAGAATGTGAATGAATTGGTCAGTACTCATGGTTACTCGCAGAATCAAATTATGGTGTGGAAATATCCATCCTTGACAAAGGTATTAATTACTATATTAACTTAAGCTGTCAAAGGTGGTAAATCTTGGATTGTGACATAGTTGAATGCAAGTTCCAAATCTGTGTTTTCTTGGATTGTGACAGGTTGCAACTCTAACTGGCCATAGTTTGCGAGTACTCTATCTTGCCATGTCGCCCGACGGTCAGGTACTGCAATTTTTCCTACATGTGGTTTTTGTAAGATTTTTATGGATAAAGTTCAATGGTTAACAACATTTCTTAATTAAAGAAGAATATAGACACAGACATACTAATCGAGTCATATAATTTATATGCGCATTGCAGACAATAGTGACTGGAGCAGGGGATGAAACTCTAAGATTTTGGAATGTCTTCCCACGTATGAAAGCACCGGTAAGTATGGCAACACAATGGTGCATTATTTTACTGGTTACCGTATCTCCAGCTGCTTCCATTAAACTCTTTTTCTGTTTCTGTGTTTCTTTCAGACACCAGTCAAAGATACAGGTCTTTGGTCATTGGGACGAACCCATATTCGGTGAAAAGATCCTCTACCAAAAATCAATTGAAGTTATATACTGTAAATGGATATACTAAATTATAGATTCTGCCACTATAAGTTCAGAAATGGGTGGAGATATGTATTTATGTGCGCCATTTTTGTAAGTGGACTTGTGCATTTTAGTGCAGGATTTGTAAAGTGTTTTTCTTCACCCCCATTATAATTTTAGTTGATTGTTAGGTTGTGATATATTGAGAAATTGAGAACAAAAAACAAATAAATTTAAGAAGAAACAGAATCTTGTTATATTCTAGATACAGCAATATTTTTTCGTTTAATTTGTCTTCGAAACTTGGCACCGGAAAAATGATTGTTGGCAGAAGTTGACACAAATAATGCAGTAAACAGACTATGAAAAAAGAATGGGGAGAAAACCCTCATAAGCACACTTCACAACATAACATCTTTGTCCCACGGAAAACTTGCAATCTTATCAACTCTATTGTGAATCACAAATTTTAAATTTGCCTAAAATTTCAGACCTTGGCAGATCAAGTAAATCTCTCTCGACGAGGATCTTGTAGCCTTAGGTCTCAACCATGATGCCTTCTTGAAAATTGGCTTGCAAATTCGGCTAAATTCTGCAAAGCAAGCAGGAAAAATGGAAACAAGCAATGCAATAGTTAGCACCACAATAGACCAAGTATGTACGCAAATTATCAACTTCATTAAAATATAAAAATATGTTCCCATTCCCACCTTGGATATCCTCACTCTCTAGAAGCTTAATTACTAGGTGGCCCCCTGCTTGCAATACACCATTACCATCAGCACCCGAAGCAGAATCTAACAGTCCATCCCCATTAGTATCGCCATCAAGATGAGCTGATGCTGCCTCACCAACAGCCAAATCAAGCGCTTGCATCCCCAATTCCACAGACAACACAGCATCTTTAGTTGTGATTCCAGAAACTGAGGGACACATGTCTGAGAGTATTACAGAAAACCCTTTCTCCTGCAGCATACAGAAAGCAAAACCAAGTTGGTAACCCCACATGAGATGCAGAGAGATTCCGCAATGTTTTGACAATGGGAAACTAATTCAGCAATCTGAAATATAAAGTTGGAAATTTGGAGCAACATCAAAGAAAAAAAAAAGTAATAGTAGCATTCTTTCATAAGAGTTGAACATATCATTTAACCCAATCTATAAAACTAAATTTTGCAGTGAATAATAAAGGCAATTAGCAAACAGTGATTAAGTGCAATTTAAATTCCTAAGTTTTCTTAACATTTATTTCCATATGAAATATGGCTCTGTACAAGGGATCAAAGCATACTTTTCATACTTCAAATTGTATCCTTTACATGCATTCTTTGGAATCAAACCATATCATTCATATAGTCATTTTCATGAACTTGGAGCATATCAATTCAATTATGCAGCCAGCTAATTTTGTAAGTCAGATTAAAATGCTGATTCTGACTTCCATATGTATCCTCATAGACATATGCAAAAAGATGAATAGAACAACGGCATTTAGGACAAAATCATGCATGGGTGGTGCATATGGAAAGCAACAAGAACAATTTTAAGTTCTGCATAAACAATTAAATTGGATACAATAAACTTGTAGATAAAATTTTGTGACAATATGAATTGATGATTAATATTTTATATACAGATCAGAATCACTGAATCATATTAAATAATCTGGGACGTAATGGATTATCAAGGGAACACTACAGCTTAACAAAAGCTTAATTTCTATAGCTACTTCAAAACACCCCTTCATATCATCAATTTGAAGATAATATGCAAAACTTAAATATTAAATACATCTATAATCTCAATACCTGCGGAGAGAGTGCTCTAAGTTGGTGTTTTGGGAGGTTCATGACATCAGTACAAACAGTTCTAACCCTTGCATCACAGTGTAGGGAAGGAACCTTCACCTTCTGTTCTGCATATCCCACAATTTCACACATATCAATCAACCAAATGCAACAAGATTCACGACCTTCTAAAATAAAAAAGCCTCGACAAATCCAGTTTCATTTAAACCCCTTAATCTTAATAAATGCTTGCACTACATATTGTTAGAAAAATTGAACAAATCAAGAATCACCAAGTGAGAAACTCACCTTAAGATCAATGCCCACTACAGACCCACCATTCTTTAGTGGTCCCAAGCTCTGGCAAGCAACCTGAAATGAGATTACACCATGTAAAAAAAAGAAAACAATAACTGTTATAAAATCAAGAAAGCAACAGAGACATTAACAAAAACCAAAATAAATAAAAAGACAGGGTTTTATGACCTGAAGCCAAGCACCAGGAGCACAACCAAGGTCAAGAACAGAGGAACCTGGGGTTATCAACTTGTATTGCTTTTGTACTTGAAGAAGCTGTAGTTTGCAAGAAACAAAAAGATTGTATAAGGTGAATTATCAAAGAACAAGAAAACAAAAGAAATATAAAGAATTTGACCTTAAAAGCAGAGCGAGCTACATAACCAAGTCGTTGAGCTTCTCTGTAGAAGAAATCTGGTGCTCCTGCTCCTCTCATCTTTCTCTAAAACCCTATGCGTGAGGCAGAGAGAAGGGTTTTTGGCATTTCATTTTAATATGTATATTTTGGATGGAATTAAAAGGAACAAACAAAATTGAAAATTTTTAATTAAAAAAATAAAGAAATTTCCATTGCCGGGATTTGAACCCGGGTCGCCTGGGTGAAAGCCAGGTATCCTAACCGGACTAGACGACAATGGATTTGTTGATTGTATCGGACAAATATATTCAATTAAATTATATTAAATCCTATAACTTCGAATTATTTAAAATAAAAAAAAAAAATACTTTTAAAGATAAATATTATATATTTCATTAAAAAAAAAAAATCAATATTACAATTGTTTTTGAACTACAAAAAATATAACATTAAAAAGAAAATAAATACAAACTAAAATTAAAGGTTTTAGAACTGCTGCATTATCATTAAATTTAAAATTCTTTTTTTAAGGTGATTTAATACATTTAGATAGAAAAAATAAATGAAAATTGAGATGCCATAAAATCGTTATAAAAACGGCACGATCTCGAATACCAGTTAAAAACCACATTGATACAATATTACACCAATATTACATAACGCAAGTGGCTTGATACAATCAAATTTTTAAGCCAAGCTACGTTGTAATAGAAATCAATCACATATGGGTTTGTACGGCCACTTAGGGGATGTTTAGTATAGTTATTGTTAAATGTGCGATTGTTATAAAACAGCTTATAATTGCTTATAAGATTTATCGATTGAAAAAAAAAATTATTATAATCAGAGTTTTTAATTGGTTAACTAAATAATATAAATTTTTTCAATTAACGATACACATGTTGATAATCTGTAATTAAAAATATTTAATTTACTAATCAAACAGCCCTAAATGGACCATCCAAGAGAACTCTTGTCTGACAAAAAACTTAAAAATCTAACCAGACTTCAGGCTGAGAAACTACAAAACTTAAAGCATATCCAAATAAAAATTTCAACAATAGCTTCTAAATTAGATAAACGAGAGATTGTTAATGATAATAAGTCACCCAGTATCAAACCACCTCACATATCCAAATTAAAATTAAATAATTGCATTATGGTATATGAAGGGAATAATTAAAATCTTTACAATTTCTGTCCCTTTCAAAAATTTTATGAAATGCCAATAACAAATTTTATTGAGCATTTCTTTAATTGAATCACAACATATATGTATATTATTTAGCTGCTTTGTTGATTTGGTTAGTTTTTAATGTTATTAATCAAACAACTTCAATTTATGGTACTTAATTTAAACTTAAGTTTCTTCAACAACTCTCATTTTAAAGTAAAACTTAAACTTAATTCTTACCCATAGTATTTCATTTTCATACTTTATCCAATATCTTGACATGTGAAAATTAAAATATTCTCATACCAATTTATATATATTTATATAGAAATTAAACTACTTTGACAAACAAATTGAGTATTTACTTTTCATATTCAATTTATACATTTAAGTTATAAATACTTATCAACTGCACAAAAATTAAATTTTAATAAATAAAGAGGAAAAATTTATTTGTCAATGTAGACAACTTTGAATTAAGATTATTAATAATAGATATTTCATCCGTTTCAAAAAATATAATTATATTTTATTTTATATATATTAAAAAAATAATTATTTTAATTTATTATATTAATTTTATCATTTTTTTTTCTTAAAATACATTTACCTCAAGTACTCATATTACACTTCCCAATTTTTTTTTTATTTTTTAATATTTACAATAATTAATCATTCATCTTAATTGACGGGTTGAGGGAGCAGCCCCTCATGTATCCTATTTTATCTATTTAAAAATTTTTATAAAATTTTTAAATAATTATATTTTGATAGTATTTGATATAATGAATCTATTGATATATTTTTTTATGCTAAACAAAAATCATTTGGACAGAAAAAAATGCATTAAAAATTTTATGTATTATATTTAACGGTCTAGATTTAACGCATTTCTAATACATTTTTTCCTGCCCAAATGATTTTTGTTTAGCGTAAAAAATATATCAATAGATTCATTATATCAAATACTATCAAAATATAATTATTTAAAAATTTTATAAAATTTTTTAAATAGATAAAATGGGGCACATGAGAAGTTGTTGTCTCAATCCTTAATTGATTGCCATAATATTGATCATATACTTAATAACCCATCATCTAATTAGTGAGACTTGAATTTAAATAATTTTTATATCGAAATATTAAAAAACTATTCTATGAAATTTGTAATTTTAATATTAAAAAAAATAAAAATTTAATTATATATATATATATGATGATATTAATATGAATTAATAAAATGTATATTTGATAATTATTTTTTAAATTAATATTAAAAAATAAAATAAATTATAATTTGAAATAAATAAAAAAGAAAAATATGACATTATAATTTGAAATAAATAAAAAAGAAAAATATGACTTTTTTTTTTTTTAAGACGAATGGAGTATTGACCATTCTCCTACTTTAATTCACATTCTTAAGTTCATACCGTCATTTAGTCCTTGGTCGTATTAATGTTATATTGCTAATAGTAGTAGGTATCAAAGATTGGCGTAGGAATTCCAGAGACCGCAAAATCAAAGGTACAGAAAAATCTGTAAACAATTGAAACATAAATCTTAACAGAATTTTTTTTTTTATTTGAACTTTCTAAAGGTGGGCTGCCAAAATTGAATTCTGGGCAGTCTCAAGAATAAATAGTTTTTTTTTAAATACCAGTCAATGGTTCTTTTTCGGTTAGTAAGGCTTGGGAGTTTGAACTTAGACAATTGTAGTATTACTGAACCAAAACTCATTGTCGTCTAATGGTAATATTATATATCATTGACTGCTAGTAATGCATGACATCAAGCAATGTTGAGATTATATTACAAAAATAAAGTAAAACATATATACAAATAGAAAATCTAATTATATCACTTTGATTCAAATTTTTATAATTAAATTCATCCGATAAAAAATTTTAATAAATAAGACACTTTCCAAATTATTCAATTGTGTTTCATTATCAAATAAATAAAAACTAATATAAATTTTTATATGATATCAGAGCGAATCCTCAACATGATTTATTAATATAATGAATTATCAGTGAATTAATATCCCACCAAACTAATTATCCATATTAAAATCAAATAATCAATGGACTAATATCCCACCAAATTAACTATTCATATCTAAAATCCAAAATAATTATTGGGCTGTTAACCCATCAAATTATCAAAATCAATTTAAATTATCAAATAAAAATTGAATTAAGACAGTGTTGAGATCATCGCACATTGGGCAATTACAAAAATAAAATATAACATATATACAAATAGAATATCTAATTATATTCACTTAATTCAAATTTTTGCAGTGTTGGTGATCCAACAAAAATATAATTAAATAATTTACACTCTCCAAATTACCTAATTGTCCCTAATTAACAAATAAAGAAAAGCTAATATAAATTTCTACAAGCAAGCGCACAGTTTTAGCAGTAGTTATAAGTTCCTGTCTGGAGCATTATAATAACATGAAATGAATGAATAACACAATAACAATAGCAATAAAAAATAAAAATAAAATCTAAACGCATCGCTATCGGTTGTTTGTATTCCTAATCTTGTCAGAAGAATAATTTTCTAGTATATCAGATAAGATTACACAGGCCAGATCAAGATCCACAGTAACGAATATTTTTTACGTAAATTCCATGTCAGTATAACCATTGCTATGTTGTGTTTGCATTACGTAAAGCCAAAGTGGCATTAATTTAAAAATTTGTAATGAGCCTTTCCAAAGTAAAACTTCTACCCTAACAAAAGAGTAAGCAATTCACTTAACTGCTGACATTTTGTCGTGTCTGTGTGTGTGTGTGTGTGTGTGTGTGTGTGCATGCTCATCTGACCAAGAAAACAACAAAACAAATATTTATTTAACTTCATAGCATCCATTTTATGAATGAATATGAAATAAGGAACACATTGAGAATTTGACAAGGAGATCTTCAAAAAGTGTTAAAAGGCTGGCTTATGGTAATACACTAGTATTTCAACTGATTGATTATACACTGAGACAGAATAAAATTAGTAAACAATGAGTAAATAACCATGTCACAAGATTTTCCAATTCAAGAGTTGATTTTCCACAATAAATGCTAGCATATATCATGTGTTCAAGAATTCTAAATCTGTGAGTTATGGGACCCGTTATACAAGCTCTATAATAAATTAAGCTAAATGTGATTAGGTACGAGGAATCATCTTGCTTTGCTGATAAGAGAATGACAGAATAATTTTCTCCACCGCATGTAACAAGATGACAAGGAAAAAAAAGAGGGGGGGGGGGGGGGGGGGGTGGCTGTGGGGGGGCCTTGTGAGTTACTGATAATAACGGCGTATGATATTATTAATAGTGCCAACTGCTTAAACCCAGATAGTGAAAAGAACCAAAATTATATAATATGTATGGGGAGTGCTTGACCCCCTATAGTAAATATGACCACTCAGAGCAAAATTTTCAAATACAAGAACAGCCAAGCCGATAGTGCAAATAAATTTTGCTGTAGAGAATCCTCAAAACCATTCTAAAATCCTAGAAATATAGTCACTGTTTTAGTAACCTAAATACAGTTGCTTTGATATGCATTTGTTGAAGTTATGAACTTGAACTAGTGTTCTGGCAACCTTTTTCCCCCTTCCCTTTCTCTTTTTCTTTTCCCTGCATTCATATATTTAAGACAGTATAAGCTATTCTCACCCAAGATATTAGACCAGTCATACGCCACATAACACAAGATGGATCTTTCTTGATACAAATTGACGACTGCTACTACCACCTGTGCCTGAATTATAGCCTTCTTAATAGCATTATGATCAGCAGCAACCAAAACTCCACTTCCAGTTTCCTAATCATTAAATACGTAAATCTATTATCAGTTTCAAATTCATATACCCATTACCGACAATACCAAAAGAAACAAAAATATCAGTTTTTTATTTACCAGGGAATGTGCCTTTACCTTAAATTCATTGATCAGAAATCCATGACAGAGACCATCATGGCACATGGGCAGGAAAGTAACCATATATGTGATCTCACCTTTCAATGTGGAATGGAAAGCACATTTAACAATCAGGCCTCCAAGAAGAAAGCGCATAAACTATCCGACCCTTCCACCCTTGAAGTAACCATTGGCTATCTTCATCAATCACAAAATCCTTATGGTACAGTACATTCACCTTCTCCTTTGCTGCTGCAAACATCTCTCGGTTCAATGGAAGCTGCCTAAATCCAGCCCGCGTAGCCCGAACCTGCCACTGCTTGTATGTCTCTGGCCTCTCAATCCTCTCAGCACCTTCACATGCAATGACATTCATTGCCTCCCAACCAAAAAGCTCTCTCTCAATCAGCATCCTCTCTGGAATTTCACGAGGCACATTATTTTCCAGCATATCAAACAGAGTAGAGTAGTGGAAGAGAGCTTCTCGGAATCGTGTGATAAAGAATGGAGCACTGTATGCTCCATTCACTATCCCAGTTATGAAAACATCTGGATTCATCTTCCTGATCAGATTGAGAACAATACTTCTTGGACTCTCCACCACTACAGTCTCATCAAGTAGGTTTCTTAACCGATACAAACAGTTCACAACAAGAACCTCATTTCTATCAATCTTGAGATCA
>CANXYC013162434.1:0-21924 GCA_948193065.1 Aleurites moluccanus
CCCCAAAAATCAACCAACCCTACAAATTTTTTATTAACCCCCCCCACAAACTTTACCACACCCACAAACTAATTAACAAACCCCCCCCCCCCCCCCCCCTCATATTGAAACTGATTTTAGTTGGGAAAATGAAACTATTAGGGGAGAAATGGCAAGGGGAAGAGGCAGGGACAGGGGTAGGGGCAAAAGTAGAGGTGGTAGGCGTGGGGGCAATGGCATAGTTGGTATGAGGGGAGGCAGTGGCGGAACTAGTTTGAGGGGTAGGGGTAGGGGTAGTGGCAGAACTGTTGAAGGTACAAATAGGGGGGAGGTAGAGAAATAAGAAGGAGAAGGGCAACTAGGACTGATGTTGATATTGGGGCTAGTGATGATGAATATATCTTTTCTGATAATGATGATCAAGAATGGCTAGAAGAAGAGGGTGAGGTGAGTAATGATACCCAAAACAGTGATGATGAGGATAAAGTGAGTGATGCTACTAATGAGGAAGAGAATGATGATCCTTATGATATTTTAAATGATGATGATGGTTTGAGTGATGCAATTTCTGATGCTGAAATGATTGAGAATGTAATAGAAGATTATGAAGATGAAGATGTTAATTACAATACAAGAAAGAGGAAAAGGGGTGCCAATAAATACAAAAACCAATACAACAATGAGTTTAAGTGGGATGGGCAGTCAGAAATTGTGTTTGAAGTAGGGCGGGTGTTTATGGATGTTGATACTTTTAGAGGAGCACTTAGTGATTATGCAATAAAAGGTGGTTTCAGGTTGATGAGATTAAAAAATAATCAGAAAAGGGACACTCTAATATGCTTAGGGAAAAATTGTGGGTGGAGAATTCATACATCGAAGTTGGATGATAAACACACATTTATGATAAAGACTTTGATGAATGAACATAAATGTGTGTCATCCACTTCAACTAAAAATCCAGATGCAACAACTAGATGGGTAAGTAGGAAATTAATGGAGTTGCTTAGTGCTGACCCAAACATAAACTATGATTTAATGAGAGAGCAACTTAGCAGTAAATGAAAAATTGGCGTGCCTATGTGGAAATTGTATAGGTCAATAGCCAAAGTAAGAATACAATCTGAGAGTACACACCAGGATAGTTATAGAAAATTGAGAAAGTATATGGAGTTTGTTTTGCATATTAATCCTGGTAGTGTAATAAAGTTTGAACCTGTTGAAAAACAGACTCCTGATGACCGAACTAAGTTTAAGAGGATTTTTATATGTTACAAAGGTGCAATTGATGGCTTTAAGCTAGGATATAGACTGTTTATAGGAATGGATGACTGCCATTTGAAGAGTCCTTTTATGGGAGTTTTACTGAGTGCAGTCACTCTTAATGGTAACAGAGAGGTGCTACCACTAGCACTAGCCATTGCTGAATCCGAGTGTACGGAGACATGAAAGTTTTTTTTGGACCTCTTGAAGGATTGTATTGACATTCTAGAAACTAGCCTAACTTTTATGAAAGATAGGCAAATGGCAATTAATATTTATATTTATAGTATTTTGGATTCCTTTATAATAATTTGGATTCCTTTTATACCAATATAATATTTCTGTTTGATTAGGGTATAATTGAAGTTGTTGATGTCATTTTCAGCAATGCCACACACATATACTGTGCAAGGAATATTTTCAGCAACATGCAAAAAATATTCAAAGGATTAAGCTTGAGAAAAGTATTCTGGAGAGCTGTTAGATGCAATAATGAACCTGAATTTTGGTCTGAGATGAGAGAAATAAAAAAAAATTGATGAGCAGAGACCTTTCAACTGGCTAATGGAAATCCCAATAAGACATTGGTGTAGACATGCATATGACCCTATCAGCAAAAGTGAACATCAAACCAACAATCTAACAGAGTCATTTAATAATTGGATTAAGAAGGTTAGGGGAATGCCAATCATCCATCTACTAGAAGCTTACAGACAAAAATGTATGGTTAGGCTACAAAAAAGATTTGCCAAAGGTACAACATGGGAGGGAAAAATAACACCCAAGGCTAAGAAGAGTTTAAACATTATTATAAGTGAAAGTAGAAAATGTTCACTGTTACCGAGGAGAAATGATGAATATGAAGTAAAAGATAGGAATATCAAATTTGCTGTCAAACTCAATAAGAGGATATGCATCTGTAAGTGGTGGGAGATCAGTGGTATGCCTTGCAAACATGCTGTAAGGTGTATAGGCCACAAAGGTACAAACATTGAGGATTACTGTCATCCTTATTACAGTATTGATAGTTATATTAAGGTATATAGTGGGATCATTTGCCTAATGCCTGAGTATGATTATGAACTTGATTATGAAACCCAAGTCATTTTGCCTCCTGACAAAAAGAAAAGACTTGGAAGGCCTAAGAAAAATAGAATAAGAGAGTAAGATGAAGGAGATGCAGTTAGTGTTAGGAGTAAAACAGTTAGGTGTAAGCAATGTGGCAACTTCGGTCATAACAAAAGAACTTGTAAAGCTCCAGCATCAGGGGTAATTATTCATTTAATGTTTGTTTATATATGCTTGTTTTTATATGCATTGCTTGTAGTTTAAAACTTTTTTTTTTTTTTTGCATAAAATACTTCATCTACGTTAGGAACTGGAAGAGGGGCTGCAAATCCAAGAGAAAGGGATGAAGCTACAAACAGAACGGCTACAAATATGAGTACATCACAGGTGGTGAAAGTGATAATTTTTATTGACCATTGATTTTATTATTGTATTTATATCAATTAATGTGAATGTCTTTTTCTTTGTTTAAGGAGATACACGCATTCCAACGACAAAGTGGGATAACACAAGCCGTTAGAAGTCGTTCACAACAACAATCTTAGGAAAACAAGCACAATTATGACAACAACAAATATAGGAAATAAATTACATTTCTATATATAATTTTTTATATATTAATTATTATTGAACAAAATATTTTTGGCATATAATTTGGTTGTTAAATATTTTGTAGGCTATACATATATAAATCATCCTCATTTTGGAGGTGACATTTAAGATGTAGTCATGGTGTATTTTTTGTAACTATAATCTATATTTATAGGGTCTCATTATATTTTATAAGTATTTATGGTTAACATTAAATTTTTTAATGAAATATCCAGTTTGATTTTTAATTTCCAACATTTCTTTGAGATTGAATATTAAATGATAAAAGAAAAATTATATTATATTATACAGGTGGCAATTCAAACTGATTATGGATAAAATATATAATTTTTCTAACAAAAATATTATACTGTTACGTCCCTATGTTTTTATTATATTATACTGTTACGTCCATATGTTTTTAAAATACTCTACTGTTACATCCTTATATTTTAATAATATTATATTATTAAGTTCTTATGTTTTTAAAATAATAAGCTGTTAAATTCTTATATTTCAACTGTTATATATTACTTTGCCATTGAACAAAAAAAATTTAATGTACAAATACAAATGAAAATAAGTATCAAATCCAACATCTTCATTCATTACCACAAGTACAAGATACAACACTAACAACTAATAACTCAACAACCTTATACCAACACCAACCTATATACCTACCCAACATAATATAATATAAACTCTAAGCTCATTGTGTCTTCATCCCCAACATAAAAACAACAACTGTAAATTTCACCAATATGAAAATCTTCATATGAGTTAGCATATTCTCAAAACCCTGCAACTTGTTCAACACCATCTGGTTTTCTTCTTTCAACATTTTCATTTCATCCATAATCTCAAAAAGAGTCTTAGATACAATATATTCACTAATATTAGGGCTATTTGCAGAATGATTGTCATGATAATTCACAGTAGAAGCCATTATAGGATTAGGGCTTTCTATTGAGTGATAGCTAGTATGATTCAGAGTAGGAACTCCCTTACACCAGCTTACGAAAGATCCACATATACCATTTTGGCATGAGTAATATAGCCTGTTCTTATTCTTCTCAGATTTAGAGATTTTTACTACACACCTTTTGCCACAACCACAGTACTTATTGAAAAACCTTCCTTCCGATCCATTGGCAGCCATAGCATTGCTTGCAGACATCTTTTTCTAAAAAAATAAATTTCAAAATTTCAAAAAATAAAATAAATACCTAGCCGAAATCAAATCCTCACATATCAAACGGACATTAACCATTGTTTTGAAGCAATACAAATTACCTTCAATCGCTCGATCTTAGGTAAATAAGCAATTAATTTTCTTCTTATTTTTTGTCCCTTCTTTCTTCGCCTTACTTTCAACTTTGACGAACTAAAATCAAAGTAAATCTCTATCTTCTCGTATATTCTTTCCCTTCCAAATCTTGCTTTCAAATTTAACGAGCTAAAATAAAAGAAAAAAAAACTTAAAATCTCCTAATAAATAACCATTAATTAAAGTGAAGGGTAGTTTTGGTATTAAAATAAATATTTTAAGTAAATTTTGACTTTTTCTTGTTTGACTAATAAAAAAATTAAAAAAATTAGACGGAAGGATTTTATTGTATAATGGTAATAAAATATAAGAATATTTTAGTATAATTTTATAAATATAGAGACGTATTAATATAATATAAAAAAATATAGAGATGTCATTATAATTAACCCATTTATTTATTACGATCATGGTGCACTAGTGATATGGCCGATGATTACTAAAACACCTTCCAATGGCACACTTGACACCCAAAAAACAATACAGATTTTGAGATGTTACTAAAAGGTTATTTGCAAAGACTAAAATTTCGCTCAAAAAACAAGTTTAGCCAGGCTAAAGGCCTGATGGCTCAATATTCGTCTTATCAATAGATGCATCATGCAATCAACTTTCCTACCTAGACTCACAGCTATTCGGCCCATTTTAAAATTGAACTACAGAGTCCACGATGATTCAAGGGAGGCCCAATCTAATTCCCATTATTTCAGGTGGGCATTTTAGGTACTCCCGACTAGTAGTAGGATATTAGGATGGGGTGTTCTTTGTCATTGATTACGGCAGCCAATTGTCCAGTAATTACAGTGACTGATTATAGTGCCGCCCCGAAGTAAAGATAGTAACTTCTATTCGCACCTCTTCGTATTTATCTGTTGCAAGCGTAAAGAATGGAAGAAGATCCAATTCCGATTTCCATTTTAGAAGTTTTTGCTGCAAATATCAGCTGGTAGATATCGCCCGTGCAACCTCCGCTCCTCTCCCTGTAAAATCTTCTTTTCCTTACTTTACTCATCACTCTCAGTTGTTATTCTATTTGATTCCCCCTCGATGCTCATTAAGTCCAACAAACTGATAAGTTTGCATTTTTTGAATGCAGTCAACAAGTCAAGAATCAAGGGGTCACTGTTTGGGGATTGACAGCGGCTGCACTCATGGCTACGGTAACATTATTTTGAATTTATATTAAATGAACCATGTATATTGGTGGAGGTTTTTTTTTTAATAGTTTTTTCAGTTTTATTTTCTAAATGTGCATATTGTTATGCAAGTTGATAAAGAAAATCTCGAAATCTTATTAAGAAAGCGAAAAATTTGAGGACTCAGGTCCTACGTATTTTAACAGGCTGCTGGTGTTCATTTGGCATTTTGGGGTGCTGATTTTGCATGGTAGTATCAATAAACATTGGAGAAATGCATTTCAATTTTGTTAGCAAGATCTATCTTCCATCTCAGAAAAAGGAAAAAAAATAAGAATGAAAATTATTGATCTATCTTTTACATCCTTGCAACTAAGAACTCTTTCTTTTAAGAACAAAATTCAATCTCAATTTTTTGATGCATTAGAAGTGTCACTACTCAGTAAATTTTGACAACTTGAAACGCCGGAATAACAGCTTTTTGACTTGCCAATAACTTTCATTAAATAGATATATAATATCTAATGCTAAGCTGAATGAGATTAACATATCCGCACTTTGTATTGTAAATTATTCATACCTTTGGCTTGTTCTTCATCAAATTGTGGATGAATGTTGTAATTGATGGATAACCATTAGGTAGATAGAGAAAGCAAGAGTGACAGACAAACTGAATTAGGCTTCTCTCTCAATTAGCCTTATATATTGGGAATAAATTACGTTTTACTATTTAACTTGTGTAAAGCTTTTGGTGTGGGGGCTGGTTTTATATGGGTTTTACATTTTTGAAGCTTAGGCCAAAACCAGATATTCAGTTTCAACATTTCTCTAACCTGCAACCATACCTTAATTGTAAACTGATAATTTTGAGGGTCATTTGCTTGTGCCTATCGGGTTCATTGTGTCTGTGATCCACCTCATCAAGTTGTGGGGGTATACAGTTGCAATATGAATTTATGAATGTTGGTGGTCTTGATTTCTAAATGCAGGATACACATGGCAACAGAGCATATAATCTGAAAACTTCATTCTTGCAAAATAAAGTTGTTCTCTGCCAGCTCGGAATGTTGATAAATATTTTATCTTTTTGACATAGGCTTACTTGTTGATGCAAGGACAGGAGACAAAAGCTGTTGGTAAAGCCCTTGGCTTTGTATCCGCTTTCCTTTTCTCCTTTGTATTTGGTACGTCTTTCTTATGTTTATGTTTTATCTATGCATTATATCCTAAGGATAATTTAGATTTCCTTCACATGCAACCTGAAGTTTGATGCCTTTTAATCATAGATTTCAATTACAGGCACAGCTGCAATCACAATTACTGCTGTGTTGCAAAATTGGGATCATTGCAGGAGTAACATAATGCTTGCAATTTATGATTTATTTATTTATTTATTTTTGCATGTATTTCAAGGAAACTCATACTTAAAAATGCTCTGGTTGCATTCATTACCTATTAATCAAGTCCAAAGCAAACAAAATGACTATAAGTCTAACTTTATAATGTCAACATCAAAAGGAATGTTGCAGATTTTAACAAGAATTTTCAAGTATAACAAGAAAGAACTAAAACATGTAAAAATAAGCGACAAAAAAACTTGCATGGAGTCGTCTTAGCCAGTTTCAACTTTTGGAAAGTCTAACTAAGTTGGATCTTTGAACAAGTAGAAGATTCAAGTCTTGTTTATCAATTAGCTACATTGAAGAAACATAAAAGAAATGCTTAAAAAACTTACACAAGAAGATTGCATTTTTTTTGTTTAATGTAACAAGCAGAATGGTCAATCGTGGTCATTGCCAATGCATTCTAAAAACCTCCTTTAAATAACAGAGGTAATGGCAATGGAAGCCAAAAAATCTTTTAAAACCTTAATGAATGGAAAAGGCTGATACTAAATACCACGCTTCTATTTCTCTCTTTTTTTTTTTTTTTTTTTTCTGCAATTTATTTAGGTCTGCAATTGGCAGCTACTCGAAAATTGACTCCTGTAGGCCCTTTATTGGGTTTATCTCTCTGTGTGCTGATTGTGTTTATCTCATCATACTTTCAAGACACTCTTGGATTGTTTACCTTGTTAATCTGACTAATTGCTAATTTTTTTTTTTCAAATAAATTCCTTTTCTGAATTAATGTAGCAGTGGCTTCTTTCAAAAACAATTTGTATGTGTATTCTTAATGAAATTTTATTAGTTCGAGTTTTGAAAATGAAAAAAATAGGTATTGGGAGAGTTTTACCCATTGTGAGTCCCTTCCGGCTCAAGAGTAGATTAGTCAAGTCCTATGAATTTTGATACTACGTAGTCAAACGAAAAAAAAAGAAATTATATTCCCCGAGTTAGCAAGTAATACTTGGTCTCCACACATGGTGAAGTTGCACTTTTGATCAAATACCAAATGATCTTTGCTGATCCATTAATGAGTCTGTCTCTCTCTAATGAAGTTTTGATAGCGATCTTCTTTTTCTTACAACTATTTTTCTGATTCAAATTTACAGTTTACCCCTGTTGGTATAATATTTTTCTTTCTTGGTGCTACATTCCATGGCTCAAAACTCTTACTTGTCACCATGGTTAAGTTTGGCACTTGAAATTGATAGCTTTTCTTGATGTAGTTCCTAAACATAATGTCGACAATAGAGTACCTAAGATTACATAAAATAGCTTGGCCAATTTGTCCCACAAGGCCACAACCCAAATATAAAAAGTTCAATTTTTATTATTCAACTTATTGCTTGATTTCATAGGTGCTCATAAGTTCAGTACAGTAGTAAACGTATATCCAACATCAGCTTAGACTCGAGATTGAATTCTCCTAAAAAAGGCCATTTGAGTTTTAATTTGTAATAACAAAGTCGTGAAAGCCCCGCAAACGTTAAAACAGTACCGCCCTATCACTTTGTTGCCACAATTAGAGTTTGAGTTTTTTGAATGATCAAGTAAAGTCAATTAACTTTCATTTAATTGAATGAGGTACAATTTTGGTTTCTATACTATTATAAATGGAAGTACAAGATTCTGAAGACCTAAAATATTTAATAATATAAGAGTTGAAGAATTAAAGGGCAAGTAAAATTTATAAGTTTAAAAATTTAAAATGTTAAGGATTAAAGTATATAATGAAATATTTATAATTTTGTAGTTAAGGACTAAAATTGTTGACAAATCTAAGAGGTCAAACTTACTAATTTAGAAATATCAGAAATGGAAGTATACAATATGCCAAATTTTAGAAGCATTTTAGTAATTTTTTTTTAATGAAAAACAGTGTCTTCCCAGTTCTCACTCATTGGTAGCAACTTAAAAGCAACCAAAACCTTGGCCCTCTTGTTTCTAAAAATTTGCTATACAAAATTGCAAATGCAAAATTTCGTGTTCATGATCAGACACCATCACTCACCATTTATGCTGTGACTAGTTAATCTCACAAGCTGACCTTCATATTTCTTTCTATTCAAGTTGTTTTCTATAATGGCTCCCCTAATTCAAAGTTCGAGATGTACTGCATTTGCTGTCTTTTGGGAAGGGCAAATTTAACTACTAGTAACGCGCGTGCGCTTTTTTCCAAGTGTCTATACGTGGACCAGCGATGCTAAGACAATGGCTAGGCCACTTGTACAAGTACATTATTCCTTGCATGTAATATGGAAAATTTAGGATTCTTATTAATTTGATGTAATATGATAGAGAAATAATCCGTCAAATATCTGTAACGAAGATTGAATCTTCTTGAGGGATATATTTGTGACCTAAAAACAGAGAAAGACGGATCAAAGACTCGTCGGACTGTTTCGGCGAGAATTTTAATGCTCAAATCAATATCCTTATATTATGAAACAATAATATAAATGAAATATATATACTGTATGGAGAGAATAAAAGAGGGAGAGAGATTTTTTCCTTCGTGAATGTGGGGAGTCCCTTTTGTTACTTGAATTTCCTATTTTTAAAGGAAAATGGTGGGATCCATTGAGTCCCACTTGTCATTCGCTCATTGGACCATTATAAAGGAGAGTGATTGTATTAGCAGGTTCAAGACTATTTTATCAGTTTACGTGATAAGTTATCAAATTTGTCTGCACCACACTAATCAATGTAAAATTGTCTGCATGTCAGTTGATGGTTTGCATGTTAGATTTAGACTGTTGTACCGTTTCATTGCATGATGACATATCATAGGCATTTAATAAAGAGAAAGATGAAATATGGTCAGCCTACAATCTCTTGGTTGGTTCGTTAGTATTTTGCTGAACTCCCATGGGGCGAATCCTCTTAGGAAGGGGTGAAGGTGTATTCTTTGCCTCTTATCAAGGCTTTGTGTTTAGGCTTTGGCGAACATGCTCATGATTTTAGTGAAACTTCCTTTGGGAGAAAATTTCAAGCGAGCCATGAATTTTTTTGGTGGGACTAATTTAATAAGCCGAATCTGTTAGTTTGAACCTGATTCTTAAACTTAATTTTTATTCCTCATCATAATACAAGGAAACATGAATGGGGACGCATCATTAAAGATAAACCAATTTTCTTCAACTCTTTCATTTATCTGTTTACAGTAGCCTCATGTGTTTGCTTTTGTGGAAGGATGTGGGTGATAGAGTAAGCTTGCTTGTGGTAAGCATTACATTAGGAGCTGCAATTTATTTTGTCAAAACTCGAGTGCTTAAATTGGCCAAAGATAAGTAGACAACGCAGGTAAACATGTGTGGTTTATGTCCTTGTCAAATTAAACCATTTAATTTGAAGTAGACGGAACTTTCTAGTCACACACTGTACTGTTAGTATTGCTTGGTTCATGATTATGGTTGGCATTGGCGAATAAAGTTGTCCGCTGCCTTGTAAAGTAAGAGAAAAAGGAATGGAAAAGAAAAGAGCTTCATTAAAGGCGCGATGTGACTCTTAAGTCAACGCCTACAGTGTGATACAATAACGTTGCAAAAGGAAGTGGTGCTTATCCTCTCCATTCATCTGATGCTCTCTCCAGTGAACTTAGATGAAAGTTTGGCTTTGTATGTTTTAATTTCCCGCGTGAGGCAACCCATGCCTTGCTTTATTTGTTGCTTGCTATATGTAATGCTGATAACGATAACGTTGAATACAATGTGGATGTGGTATTAAGCTTACACCTTTGGATGAAAAGAGTTTTAAACTAGAGTGTGCAGATTATTTTAATAGATATTTAATCATAAAACTGCCTCATCTAGCCAAAAAGTGGTATAATTTCGGCATGAAATAATAGCTTATGCAATTTTGGTCATCTTGAAAGGCGAGCAAAATTAATATATATATATATATATATATATTTATATTTTTAATAGTATGAAAGGAGAGAATTGAATTTGTGAAAACAATATAAGTATTTGCTATTATTTTCTTCGTTGTTTTTTTATTTGACATTTAAGATAATTTGCATATATTAATAAAACATTAATTATATTTTAATTTTATAATTAAAAAAAAAAAGTAATTTATCCTTAATTAATAATATTAAAAAAATAATACTTTTATTATAGTTGAATATTTTAATTAAGGTGATAGTATAATTAAAATAAAGGGTAAACTTAAGAATAATAATAAAAATATAATCTTGTATATATTTTAAAATATCAAATAAAAAAATTTAATTAATTTCTGAAGCGTGAATTAGAAAATAAAAAAGAGGAGTATTTCTTTACATCTTCAACAAGTTAGGCTAATATATCGAACTCATAATCACGGTTAAAAATTAGTGCGGATTTGATAGATATTGGCTTATGAATTTGTGGAAATGGCTGCACTAGATTTAATATGAAAACTATTGCACATCAACATTTCTACATTGAATTAAATGATGGATATGTTTATAATAAAATTTTAAAATATTTATTTGTGGTTGAATTAGTATATAGAAGTTAGGCACACTAAGAGTAATTTAAAATTTTCCTAATTTTGTCAAACTTATAGAGAGAGTAATTTTTTATCCAACTTAAAAAAAAATTAAAAATTATTATATAATAGTATTTATTATAATGAATCTAATAACATTTTTTTTTATGAAATAAAAATGAAATAAATAAAAAAATATAATATAAATGTGATAAATTTAAACTGTTAAAATCTAACGGTTTAGTATTTAACACATTTATAATATATATATATATATATATATTTTAATTTAATTTTTATTTTATATAAAAAATATATCATTTGATTCGTTATAATAAATATTATTATATTATAATTTTTAAAAAATTTTATAAAATTTTTTTGAATTCTAAAATAATTAACACATAAGGGATTATTATGTTTTTGGAACAACCATTCTCTCAATCCTTTGACAAAAAGATACCTATAGAACCTCTAATAGGTTAATTGAAAAAATATTTATATATATTAGGTATAGAAATTTAACTCATATATTTAATTAATGAATTATGAGATATTTTAATTAATATAATTTTTTTATTTATCAATGCAAAGATACTAATAATTTTTTTTTTCTCTATAAATATATACACTTAATATATAGAAGTCTTTTTTTAGTTAACCAAACACCATTTGACTCTTTCTTTTTAATAAAATAAAATAAAATCAATTTGCTTCAATGTTTTTAGAACCGATAAAGATAGAGTGATAGAGGTTCGACCGGAAAAAAATCGATATATATAAATATGTATATATAATTTAACATTTATTATATATATGATAAAAATAAATATAATATAATTATAACTAAATCAACTATTTATTTAAAATTATATTTTTTATGGTATCAATCCAATCATATTAAGTAAAAAGTTATATGTATAGTAAGTAATGGATATTCATTTGCTCAAATATCTATTCATGCAACAAGATAACATGCAATAAGATCATGATTTTAACGTCGAATAAAATTAAAATGAAATTGCTGAAATTTTCTTCTTCTTTTTTAAACTATGCATGTGTGGATAATAAACTATGTATGTGTGGATCATTTTTGCTTTTAAGTGGGTACGTTTGAATTGTTTTTCCCTTATGGATGAAGTGGTACATACTTTGCAATTGTTTGTGGATTTTTTTGAACTGTTACGATATGTGATACTCGAGATATTTTTGACTAAGTAACAATGAAGAAGAAGCACAAACTATATTCAGAAATTTATATTAGTGAATTATAGTAACTGGTACAATTATGCCACAATTAGCTAGCTACCATGCTTCTTTGCAGGGAAGTCTCCTTTCGAAGGCCTGAGGACTTGCGGTGAAAATTAAAAGAGTTTGTATTGAGAGTGCATTGGAGTTTCAGGGAAAGATAAAGCAAACAGATCCAAAAAACCAAGCAGATTGATGTAGAGATTCTCTTTTTCAACCACATCAGAATTGTGGCCCACTGCAATACCTTACGATCCTCAAAACTCGCCTGACATACCCAATGACTTGTAGCTCTTATAATTCAAACAACTCTTCTTCTGACAGAAACTTCTCGTAACAACTTGATCCAGTAAAACTGAAAGTTTACCCTTCATCAGAAAATAATTCTCCTGTTCAAATCTATGGACCATCAGGAACTGTACAGGTTATTTACCTCTTAGTTTTCTTTTACATCAGAATGTGAACTCTGATGTATATGATGCTGTTAGCAGTTACAACCCTTTTAGTTCTAATCCAGGCAGCATATTGAATACCATTGATAAGGAACTCTTCCATAAACTCCTGATGGAGAAAAGCAAGGATGACTTGTATGGCAAACCTATCAGTCATGAAGTACTATATCTTTAAAACCATGGTAGTTTCTATCAGTTCAAGTTCTTGTGGAGTGGAATTTGACAATTATATTTTTCATTGTTGTGGAGTATAGAGTTTCATTGCATCTGATCCTTACTTCTTTTTCTCTTGTTTGTGTATTGGGGGTTATGGGCTACTGCTTTTGGGTTTGCTAAGGTTTATCTGACTAGGCAGTATTCTGTACCGAGAACCTGAATAATGTCTGTATCAGTGCTCAAATCATGGAACTTGAAGCAAAAAAGAACAAGCCTATGAGAGTTTCGCATGATCTTGGCTGTCAGAATGAGCATGAGAAGCAATGGAGTTATTCTATTAGTTCCAACGAGAGACTCAGGGATCCTTTTTCTACAGGCAAGGATGAAGAATCAAAAGGCGCGAAGGCATGATTCAGGTAGTCCTTACCACATTGTGATGCTTATATATGCTGTTTAAATTTTATACAATTTAAACCAATGTTCCCTGTGCTAGGCACAGCTCATTGGGGCTCTGACAAAATATCATGAAATCAAAGATGTGGCAAAAGTTGTCAAGGCAAATATCTGACGGGCCGTGAGATTGAGTTGATTTAGAATCTAACAAGCCTTTGGAGAGGACATGCATTTTCATCCCTTTACGCTGCTTGCCTGATTTGCGGGAACTTTTTCTTTGACCTATTTGTTTCTGCTAGACTGGTCAATGAGCTTTTGGGAGCCAGTCATTTATTCACCCCGCTGTAAATTATTACAGTTGCTACTCTCAAATGCGAAAATGGAATGGCATGGCATTTGAGACTTGTTGTATCATTTGCACATTGAGTTTGATCTAGCATAGTCGTAATTAAAGGAAACATATAAAATATGGATTCTATTTTGTTAGTTCATAGATTAATTTTCGATTTCAAAGAAAAGGATTTGAGCCGCCACTGGGCTTTATTCCATTCCATGGACTGTACATTGTCGTTGCCCCATGGCCTGTAAAATATTAAGAACGAAAGCAAGTGAAGTGAACTTATCGCGTTAATATGGAGATGGGATTCATGATGTGAACAATTAATGCATGCTGTACAGACTGACTATTATATTTAAGGAAATTATTCAATAAATTTGTTGATTTGATAATATATTGATGTTTAAATTTTATTTTTAACATATTGGTTTTTAAAGAATATAAAGTAATAATATATATTACAATAACATTTGATAGATGTGGTGGAATTGAATTCTCCTAAATATAAAGGCTTGTAATTGATGTGAAATTGAATTTGGATAGGATGGGCTGAGAGTAGAGGGATAGGAAGAAGGCCATTTATCTCACATTTAGTGTAGAGAGGTACCACTTGAAAACATTTCGGGCTTAAGTTTTAAATGTCCAGTTGGAAGTACAGAGACAACCCATGAAGCCATACTAGCTAATTACTATTATATACATTGTATATACTATATAATATGGACCAGAAGGGTAGTGGAGGGAGAGCAAAAATCCACCACTTGAAGATCTATCATCACATCCTTTCCTATCCTATCCAGGTGAGTCCGACATGTATCACACGCATACACACTCTTATATATATATATATACGGCTGCAGTAGAAACTGCAGGAGCTTGATGAGGTGTTACTATCAGCCCCCACCTCTATTCTTCTCCTCTTACCTCTATATATTTCACTTTAATTGTGGTTGTTTTATGGGATCGGCTGCCACTCTTTGCACTGTCATTGTTAAATGCTATAGCTAGCTACCTATCTATTTCTCTATTTTTTTTATGAAACACGTATATATATATATATATATATACCTCTCATTCATTTCTCTCTCTCTCTCTCTCTCTCTTTTCTTTTTGGTTGCGCGGCAACTTCTGTATATTTTTTTTTTCTTCAGTTGTTTATGCATGAATTATGAAAGCTTCACCTTGGAGACAAAAAAGAAAAAAAAGAGAGAGAGAGAGAAGAATGGATAGATATCACGGGAATATGAATATGTGATAGCAATAGCACATATGCATTAATTAAAGGAAAATAAGAAAAGAAACGTGGTCCATGCAAATACAAACGCAATTCTAGACTCCAATTTTCCTCTCTCTCTCTTGCAAAACCCATCAACACACTACCATTTACCTTTTTTCTTCTTTTTATCTTTCTTTATTGTCGTCATTTACTATATCTACCTATTAACCTAGCTAAAACCCTACTTCATCTCTCTCTCTAGGGTGGGGACTATTTTGCCTCTCTGTGAAAACATATCAATTATTAATTATATGCACCATTTGGAATCTGGTTTGGTTTTGTCCTTGTTGCTTATTTGCTTCTCTACTTGCACCTATTTTCTTGATTACACTTGAATTAATCAATTCCTCAGTCACACTATAAACTAATTTATTTAATTATATGCTGCTACCTCATCCACAACTCCACATATATGTTATATTAAATACTAAACAAGCCTTAATTATCCATAATAAAGCAAAATTAAAAACAGTAAAGAGTAATTGGGTTGGTAATTAAGCATCATAATCACATCTCAATTATCGATTTAAAGTTCGTTACATCATCTTATCAAATGGATACAATAATAATAAATTAATAATATCATTTGAGTGTGAGGGTAAGACGATCAGAAGAAATAGTTTCTAATTTGATAAACTAACATATGCATGCCATGAGATATATTGTTGTACAGTCGTTGTCTGTAGCCTCCGTCCAATGCCCAATACCCAGCGCTACATTTACTAAACATAAATTTATCACAACATCTCATTCATTGATGGGTCTCTTTCCACTTTCTGGATGGGTTGCCACTATTTATACCCATACATATACATATAAATGGTCAGCTAGATGCTATGCTCACAGCCACAACAACAGCATGCAGGGACGGCGCCCAGCCTCTATCTTATATATATATATATATATATATACATGTATAGAAGATGCGTTCAGTGGGTTGTCCCTATAAAGGATGACAATCTTACTACAGGATTATGAGAGTCATGAAAAGGACACACTAATCCAACTCCGATCCATTTGCTGACACTTTCCAATTAGTTTTTGGGGTCTTTAGCTACTGCAACTACCTACTTAATTATATAATTCTTCATATTTTTATAGACTACCCTACAGAAAATTAACTACATCCTTAATTTGTTTTCTATCTGCTTATGTTATAATTATTAAAGTCATCCCCACCATATACAATTACTTATAAGTAATTAAGTGTTTGATTTATGTATGATTTATTATTATTTTAGACATTAAATAAAATAAATGATACAAATTAATTTAATATTTAGTCACTTACTTATAAGTCTTTTATATGTTTTCTCAATATTATATGTTTTCTCAATATTTGATTTCCAATGCATCTTTTTAAGTGCAATAAGATTTAGTCAATGACCTAATATCAATACTCCTTTGATACTTGTTTAAATTTTTGACACAATTAATTGATATTTGCTCACAAATAAATCGATTGATATTTTTTTTTCAATTTCGATTTGAAATGGCATCATTGTCAGTTTACAACGGAGATTTGAATATGAATCCAAAAATCTAATCCGTTTGAATATCAAAATTTGATACTATATTAAAATTTATAAATTCGTATATATATGGGTTTATAAGTAGAAAAATATTGAAACACACTTATATAAAATCAATTGACTTGTGATAAATTTAACACCTATTTAATTATAATTTTTTTTATGTGAAATATATTTTCTAATATTAATTACTAATCTCAATTTAATTCGTGATATATAAATATTTTTATATCATATATAATTAATGGCGTCAAAGATCAATTATTTGTTGTTTAGGCATGTAAATGTCCTTTTTAATTCATTTATGAGCTACTATATATCAAGCTAACTAAGGTTTAATTATAAGTATTCAGCTGGCCACTCTCGTAGTCGTTCATAAGTTAATTTAATTATTACTATCTAATTAAGAACTTATTGATTTCATACAAACCCATACCAAAAATGTGATATGGTCATCTTCAATACTTAAGTTTTCAAATTGAAGGATATATCATTACTATACTTTTCAATTTCAACAAATACATTATTGCTTAATTGAACATACCCTTTTAACACATTCCATAAAGGAAGACATATATTCCACGTTTGCTTCAATATGCAATATTTAACTTAATTACCCTACTAAATTCGGCAACCAAATTATTCTTTAATTTCGTGGATGCCAATAGCAAATTAAACAATTATATGTTTAAATGTTTAATTGGCTCCTTAATTTAAAAATATATATAATAAGTTGTCATATATATCTATAATTAATTATTAATTTGGCTTTGAAATTGTCCAATATCTATTTTTAATGCCGCATTTTAAAGAAATGATGGAAAAAGTTTACCATAAAAAATAACCAATTAATTGCTAAAAGATTAATACCGTATTGTATTTTTGGAATGAATTTAAAATGTTTCATTACATATTTATCCATCAACACACGACAGTGATCAAGAAATAATATTTTCCCTCATGTTATGCATAATTTTCTTAGGGCATCTTCTACTCTGCATATTCAAAATTTGTGAGACTAAACAGGTCAAAATATTATGAACTACTTGGCAGGATTTACACACACATAAAACTAATTCTATTTATTTTACCATATCATGAGATATACATTCTTAACTAACACACTTATTTTCTATTTACACCACTATATAGAAATCATTATCTTAATAAGATGATACATATTAGTGACATTTGGTTGCTAGAATTAATTATTCACAAAAGTAATTTCAAAATATATAAGATTTCAATATTTTGTTAGTATCTGAATAATTGATACATTTCCAAAAATGTTAGATTTATTCTATGTTCTATTTCAAAGACTTGGAAAGTTTGGATTTCCTTGAGTGACCTTAATTTCTTTTTCTTTTCTTTTTTTCATAGATATTATATTTATGAACAATTATTGTTTTTTGTAACCAAGTATGATAAATCAACTTTTCTAGAATTATTTGCATGGAAATCTAATTTTTTCAAAAAAAAAAAAAAAAATTATATGGGAATGTTAAGTTCCAAAAAAGAAAAAACATCCCTTCAGAACTTATTGTGCAATACATGTTCAAGATTGGTACTTTATCTTATATAAATCAGTACGCTATTTTATTGATGTTAATTACGAGCTTCTAGTTATATATACAGAGTAGGGATAAGTATAAGAATTAACCTAGATATATATAGAGCATAAAGAGTTATTGCTTCTTCTCCTTCCTTAAAAAACCCTTTCCCTGCTGAAAAAAATCAAGGGTAAGAATATTTTACACCCCCTATAAACAAATTAGATATCTTTTTTAATTCATATACACCTGTGAAGATCATGAATGCTAATTCATCATTGTTTATTCTTGGACAATCGAAATTAGGTTAGGTATAATTGGGAGTAATCAATAGCCAGAGATGACTAAAGGCAAAGGTAATTGTAATCAAGAATCTTACAAAAAATTCACACACAAACTCATTTATGTTTATTTAGAACTAAAATTTTGCAGGTACGCAATAATATATCTACTAAAAGTTTAGTCTTGGGTTGGAAATGGACAACTTGAACTAAAGCTTACCAAATACTATCAAAATTCAAACCTCATGTTTCAACTAATTAAGGAAAAGGAGAAGACAGAATTTTTGCATTGTGAAAGCAATATTTGTAGCTCACGAAAAGTAGGACAACATCTTCTGCCCAGTTGAATTCGGGAAAAAAAGAGTCATTGGTGACAATTTCAGTATCAAATAATGAGACTTCATCTGTTGCGACTGCTCCACTATCTAACAATATCAAATAATGAGACTTCATCTGTTGCGACTGCTACACTATCTAACTTTCTGCTACTGATCCGTCAACGAAATTGAAAAAAAAAGTCACCAAGATTATGCAAATCCTAAGATAAATGATAGCTAGTTTCTATCTCAGTTTTCAATGTGATGAGCCATCTACTGCTAATTATCTCAGTTTCCAAATTTCTCAGTAAATAGTCATTTGATATGAAAATATATAGACTTGAATTTTGGCAATATATATGTTGTTGTTAAAAAAAAAAAAAAAATTATAATTTTCTGCTTAAAATACAAATCCATATCCAGCATCCAGCATTTTGAATGCACACCTATCCAAATAGACACAAAGAATAAGGGTTACTATTATATAATGTATAATGCAAGAAAACTGTCGTCCTTCCAAGGTGAAATCATGTTAATAGTAAGACGTATATATGAGATGTTTTAAACATCCATTAATTAATGTACACTCACTTATACCGTATAGGAAAATTTATCACGATTACTTTTCCTCCGACCCCCTACCCTGTGCTGGAAAAAGGTGTACGAGTAATTTAAATCAAGGCAGTATAAAGCTTCAAAGTTTCTGACCCTCAAATTGGTAAGCAATAAGATTAAGAACTTAAGGTGAAAACTTTGATGCTTATCTAAAAAAAAAAAAAATTGAAAATTGTATGACAAAGCAACAACCACACCACAAGCCTACATACATATATGGATCCTCAAGTTGACATATAATGAAAGAGTTAATAGAGGTAAATGTGCCTGTAATTTATTGGCTTTCTTAACTTCACGAGATTGCTCCAAACTTTGATTTTTCCAGGACTTAAAATCAATTGAAAAGGAGTAAACAGGTAAATCCAAGGGGCAAAACCGTGGTTAGACTGAGATATAGGAGTCAACATTTATCCATTGTGTCAGCTCTAGCTAATTAAACATTTTTGCCTTCTATACGTCATTCTACATTATCTTCCACCCAATTGTTTTCACTGTTTTTCAATAATATAAACAATTTTAGCTCACTATTACTTGACGGTTTCTATATATAATTTAATTTTGTGGCTCCTACCTAAGGAACCCTCCATACAAATACAATTTGCATGATACATTTAACTTAACATTGACTGGTTGGGGGCCAACTAGCATGAATTTTAAAAACCTCATATGTATAGTTTAAAAAGATTTGCAACAAAATTAAGTTCATTTACGAAAGTGATTAATATCTATTACCAAATATATATATATATATATATCAATCGTAGCTAGAAGTGACTCATTGGTTTAATTCAAATTCATTGAAGATTTGAGACAGCACTTCTCAAATCCATCTTTGTCAGAGTTATCTTTAATAATTTATAATTGTTTTTTGCATCTAAACTAAAAGCAGCAAATTAATTAATAGAAAATCAATTTATAGAGTTTGGAAGGCTTTTTTGTTTTAATATCTTACAAATTTTCAAGTTTCTTAGATAAAATATTTTGAGTGGAAAAAAGTTGTAGATGAATTCTGAAAGTTGTTGGTCCAAAAATATATATGTAACAAATATGGTAGATGTTCATGAAGGAATTTAGAGAAGTTTACAAGGTTGACTAATAAGGTAAGAGCTTAGTTATATAATTATGCAAGAATGGTCAAGAAATTTAGTCAAGTCAAAGAAAGGCTTGAAAATTGCAAATTAATGAAACTAGGATTAATTAGGATTGTTTTAGTTATGACATGATGATGAAACAGCAGGAAAAAGTGAAAAAGCTTGCAGAGGCAATGTTATATATCATATCAAAATATACATGTATTTGAATTAACTTTATGATGAGCATCCTACTGGGACCAATCCATGTAATTAACGTGGGAGATGAATGGTGGAGGGAAAGCAACAACAGGTATATTTCTAATTAGATTGATAAACTAGTGTAGCATGCACATTACAAGAAAATACATACTAAAACAAACAAACAATTCAATAGATAAAAGGATTATATTATAGTTGTATCCTAATAATTAAGTGTTGGAACAAATTATGAAGAATATCGCCATGCTTAAAAGTTTTGAATGAGTAGTGAACTGAGAAGAGCAGTTGAGAAGGGAGAAAAAATCAAATAGCCATAATGAAGAGGGACAGAAAAAAAAAAAAAAAAGACTAAACAAACAGAGAGGCAAGAATTGAAATAAAGAACAAAGAGGGTTAAAGATCAAAGAAAGGAATACATTACCTTTAAAAGCTCTGCAGCAATGTCTGCAAAACCTGCGAACGTGCCTAACAAAGTAGCGACGAGAACAACTACCTATCAAAGTAAAACAAAAGAAATAATAGAAAAAAAAAACGATGAAGTTGAAAATACATCAAGATTGCCAAATGCTCAGTTAGTTAGAGAGAGAACAAAAGGTGTTCGGAAATTCAAAATGGGCCAGAAATCATGTCATTAAATATATATATTTAAATGGGAGAAAATCAGACCCTACAAAAAGAGAGAGAAAAAAAAATTGAAGCAACATGGATCTATGTCTCATATAGCTATCTATTATCAGTTACAATAATTATATGTGTTATACATAAAAATATTTACACAAATTCAATAGTTGAGATACTGGTGCTATAGCTAATAAGCATTCTCCGAGATCCTTTGAAAACCACAAACCAAATTACCTCCACTTTTCTAATGTTGTGTACTAGTGATGATCCATCATTAATTAATTAAGCCCTCATTTATTGATAAAGTAAAAAGCATTTGGAATTAATTCTGGGTTTTAAGTGAGCATTAAAAGATGAGAAAAAAAAATTGATGATAATACGTGTTTGTTTGGAATTTGGCAGAAATTAAGATAAAGAAAAATCAAATATCCAAATCGAGAGACATGGATGATGACTTCCCTTTGTGAAGATATTGGGTTCTAGAAGATGGAATAGGTGTGCCATTGTAGAGCCTCAATTGGAGAGGATGATGTTGGGAGGTTGATGATGACGAGGAAAGTTGAGTCACACTAGCATTAGCTGTGCCTGAGGACATTTTGTCACATTCTTCAGAATCCGTGATGGGGCAATCC